>JBBPBQ010000008.1:5986365-6010162 GCA_037974755.1 Cicer yamashitae | reverse complement strand
GTCATTGGTTGAACATTTAGGTCATTTTCGTCCTCCCTAGGCTTTTTCTAATCCAATTAGGGTTTTTAACCAATCTTGTGCATCCAATATGTGATTTTGTGTCATTGGTTAAACATTTAGGTCATTTTCGTCCTACTTAGGCTTATTCTAATGCAATTAGGGTTTTTAACCAATCTTGTGCATCCAATATGTGATTTTGTGTCGTTTTGTGTCATTCGTGGAATATTTAGGTCATTTTCGTCCTCCATAGGCTTAATCTAATCCAATTAGGGTTTTTAACGAATCTTGGGTATCCAATATGTGATTTTGTTTCATTGGTTGAACATTTAGGTCATTTTCGTCCTCCCGAGGTTTATTCTAATCCAATTAGGGTTTTTAACCAATCTTGTGCATCCAATATGTGATTTTGTGTTATTTTGTGTCATTGGTTGAACATTTAGGTCATTTTCGTCCTCCCTAGGCTTATTCTAATCCAATTAGGGTTTTTAACCAATCTTGTGCATCCAATATGTGATTTTGTGTCATTTTGGGTCATTGGTTGAACATTTAGGTCATTTTCGTCCTCCCTAGGCTTATTCTAATCCAATTAGGGTTTTTAACAAATCTTGTGCATCCAATAAGTGATTTTGTGTCATTGGTTAAACATTTAGGTCATTTTCGTCCACCCTAGGCTTATTCTAATCCAATTAGGGTTTTTAACCAATCTTGTGCATCCAATATGTGATTTTGTGTCGTTTTGTGTCATTCGTGGAATATTTAGGTCATTTTCGTCCTCCCTAGGCTTAGTCTAATCCAATTAGGGTTTTTAACGAATCTTGGGTATCCAATATGTGATTTTGTTTCATTGGTTGAACATTTAGGTCATTTTCGTCCTCCCGAGGCTTATTCTAATCCAATTAGGGTTTTTAACCAATCTTGTGCATCCAATATGTGATTTTGTGTTATTTTGTGTCATTGGTTGAACATTTAGGTCATTTTCGTCCTCCCTAGGCTTATTCTAATCCAATTAGGGTTTTTAACCAATCTTGTGCATCCAATATGTGATTTTGTGTTATTTTGTGTCATTGGTTGAACATTTAGGTCATTTTCGTCCTCCCTAGGCTTATTCTAATCCATTTAGGGTTTTTAACTAATCTTGTGCATCCAATATGTGATTTTGTGTCATTGGTTGAACATTTAGGTCATTTTCGTCCTCCCTAGGATTATTCTTAACCAATTAGGGTTTTTAACCAATCTTGTGCATCCAATATGTGATTTTGTGTCATTTTGTATCATTAGTTGAACATTTAGGTCATTTTCGTCCTCCCTAGGCTTATTCTAATCCAATTAGGGTTTTTAACCAATCTTGTGCATCCAATATGTGATTTTGTGTCATTTTGTGTCATTGGTTGAACATTTAGGTCATTTTCGTCCTCCCTAGGCTTATTCTAATCCAATTAGGGTTTTTAACCAATCTTGTGCATCTGATATGTGATTTTTTGTCATTGGTTGAACATTTAGGTCATTTTCGTCCTCCCTAGGCTTATTCTAATCCAATTAGGGTTTTTAACCAATCTTGTGCATCCAATATGTGATTTTGTGTCATTGGTTGTACATTTAGGTCATTTTCGTCCTCACTAGGCTTATTGTAATCCAATTCGGGTTTTTAACCAATCTTGTGCATCCAATATGTGATTTTGTGTCATTGATTGAACATTTAAGTCATTTTCGTCCTACCTAGGCTTATTCTAATCCAATTAGGGTTCTTAGCCAATCTTGTGCATCCAATATGTGATTTTGTGTCATTGGTTGAACATTTAGGTCATTTTCGTCCTCCCTAGGCTTATTCTAATCCAATTAGGGTCTTTAACCAATCTTGTGCATATAATAAGTGATTTTCTGTCATTGGTAATCCAATAAGTTCATTTTCGTCCTCGCTAGACTTATTCTAATCCAATTAGGGTTTTTAACCAATCTGTGCATCCAATATTTGACTTTGTGTCATTGGTTGAACATTTAGGTCATTTTGGTCCTCCCTAGAGTTATTCTAATGCAATTAGGGTTTTTAACCAATCTTGTGCATCCAATATGTGATTTTGTGTCATTGGTTGCACATTTAGGTCATTTTCGTCCTCCCTAGGCTTATTCTAATCCAATTAGGGTTTTTAACCAATCTTGTGCATCCATTATGTGATTTTGTGTCATTGGTTGCACATTTAGGTCATTTTCGTCCTCCCTAGGCTTATTCTAATCCAATTAGGGTTTTTAACCAATCTTGTGCATCCAATATGTGATTTTGTGTCATTTTGTGTCATTGGTTGAACATTTAGGCCATTTTCGTCCTCCCTAGGCTTATTTTAATCCAATTAGGGTTTTTAACCAATCTTGTGCATCCAATATGTGATTTTGTGTCATTTTGTGTCATTGGTTGAACATTTAGGTCATTTTCGTCCTCCCTAGGCTTATTCTAATCCAATTAGGGTTTTTAACCAATCTTGTGCATCCAATATGTGATTTTGTGTCATTTTGTGTCATTGGTTGAACATTTAGGTCATTTTCGTCCTCCCTAGGCTTATTCTAATCGAATTAGGGTTTTTAACCAATCTTGTGCATCCAATATGTGATTTTATGTCATTGGTTGAACATTTAGGTCATTTTCGTCCTCCCTAGGCTTATTCTAATCCAATTAGGGTTTTTAACCAATCTTGTGCATCCAATATGTGATTTTGTGTCATTTTTTGTCATTGGTTGAACATTTAGGTCATTTTCGTCCTCCCTAGGCTTATCCTAATACAATTACGGTTTTTAACCAATCTTGTGCATCCAATATGTGATTTTGTGTCATTGGTTGAACATTTAGGTCATTTTCGTCCTCCCTAGGCTTATTCTAATCCAATTAGGGTTTTTAACCAATCTTGTGCATCCAATATGTGATTTTGTGTCATTTTGTGTCATTGGTTGAACATTTAGGTCATTTTCGTCCTCCCTAGGCTTATTCTAATCCAATTAGGGTTTTTAACCAATCTTGTGCATCCAATTTGTGATTTTGTGTCATTTTCTGTCATTTTGTGTCATATGTAATCCAATTAGGTCATTTTCGTCCTCCCTAGGCTTATTCTAATCCAATTAGGGTTTTTAACCAATCTTGTGCATCCAATATGTGATTTTGTGTCATTTTGTGTCATTGGTTGAACATTTAGGTCATTTTCGTCCTCCCTAGGCTTATTCTAATCCAATTAGGGTTTTTAACCAATCTTGTGCATCCAATATGTGATTTTGTGTCATTTTTGGGTCATTGATTGAACATTTAGGTCATTTTCGTCCTCCCTAGGCTTATTCTAATCCAATTAGGGTTTTTAACCAATCTTGTGCATCCAATATGTGATTTTGTGTCATTTTGTGTCATTGGTTGAACATTTAGGTCATTTTCGTCCTCCATAGGCATATTCTAATCCAATTAGGCTTTTCCACCAATCTTGTGCATCGAATATGTAATTTTGTGTCATTGATTGCACATTTAGGTCATTTTCGTCCTCCCTAGGCTTATTCTAATCCAATTAGGGTTTTTAACCAATCTTGTGCATCCAATATGTGATTTTGTGTCATTTTGTGTCATTGGTTGAACATTTAGGTCATTTTCGTCCTCCCTAGGCTTTTCTAATCCAATTAGGGTTTTTAACCAATCTTGTGCATCCAATATGTGATTTTGTGTCATTTTGTGTCATTGGTTGAACATTTAGGTCATTTTCGTCCTCCCTAGGCTTATTCTAATCCAATTAGGGTTTTTAACCAATCTTGTGCATCCAATATGTGATTTTGTCTCATTTTGTGTCATTGGTTGAACATTTAGGTCATTTTCTTCCTCCCTTTGCTTATTCTAATCCAATTAGGGTTTTTAAGCAATTTTGTGCATCCAATATGTGATTTTGTGTCATTTTGTGTCATTGGTTGAACATTTAGGTCATTTTCGTCCTCCCTAGGCTTATTCTAATCCAATTAGGGTTTTTAACCAATCTTGTGCATCCAATATGTGATTTTGTGTCATTTTGTGTCATTGGTTGAACATTTAGGTCATTTTCGTCCTCCCTAGGCTTATTCTAATCCAATTAGGGTTCTTAACCAATCTTGTGCATCCAATATGGGATTTTGTGTCATTTTGTGTCATTGGTTGAACATTTAGGTCATTTTCGTCCTCCCTAGGCTTATTCTAATCCAATTAGGGTTTTTAACCAATCTTGTGCATCCAATATGTGATTTTGTGTCATTTTGTGTCATTGGTTGAACATTTAGGTCATTTTCGTCCTCCCTAGGCTTATTCTAATCCAATTAGGGTTCTTAACCAATCTTGTGCATCCAATATGTGATTTTGTGTCATTGGTTGCACATTTAGGTCATTTTTGTCCTCCCTAGGCTTATTCTAATCTAATTAGGGTTTTTAACCAATCTTGTGCATCCAATATGTGATTTTGTGTCATTGGTTGCACATTTAGGTCATTTTCGTCCTCCCTAGGCTTATTCTAATCCAATTAGGGTCTTTAACCAATCTTGTGCATATAATAAGTGATTTTATGTCTTTGGTAATCCAATTAGGTAATTTTCGTCCTCGCTAGACTTATTCTAATCCAATTAGAATTTTTAACCAATCTTATGCATCCAATATGTGATTTTGTGTCATTTTGTGTTATTGGTTGAACATTTAGGTCATTTTCGTCCTCCCTAGGCTTATTCTAATCCAATTAGGGTTTTTAACCAATCTTGTGCATCAAATATGTGATTTTGTGTCATTGGTTGCACATTTAGGTCTAGGCTTAATCTAATCCAATTAGGGTTTTTAACCAATCTTGTGCATATAGTAAGTGATTTTGTGTCATTGGTAATCCAATTAGGTCATTTTCGTCCTCCCTAGGCTTATTCTAATCCAATTAGGGTTTTTAACCAATCTTGTGCATCCAATATGTGATTTTGTGTCATTTTGTGTCATTGGTTGAACATTTAGGTCATTTTCGTCCTCCCTAGGCTTATTCTAATCCAATTTGGGTTTTTAACCAATCCTGTGCACCCAATATGTGATTTTGTGTCATTGGTTTAACATTTAGGTCATTTTCGTCCTCCCTAGGCTTATTCTAATCCAATTAGGGTTTTTAACCAATCTTGTGCATCCAATATGTGATTTTGTGTCATTTTGTGTCATTGGTTGAACATTTAGGTCATTTTCGTCCTCCCTAGGCTTATTCTTATCCAATTAGGGTTTTTAACCAATCTTGTGCATCCAATATGTGATTTTGTGTCATTTTGTGTCATTGGTTGAACATTTAGGTCACTTTCGTCCTCGCTAGGCTTATTCTAATCCAATTAGGATTTTTAACCAATCTTGTGCATCCAATATGTGATTTTGTGTCATTTTGTGTCATTGGTTGAACATTTAGGTCATTTTCGTCCTCCCTAGGCTTATTCTAATCCAATTAGTATTTTTAACCAATCTTGTGCATCCAATATGTGATTTTGTGTCATTGGTTGAACATTTTGGTCATTTTCGTCCTCCCAAGGCTTATTCTAATCCAATTTGGGTTTTTAACCAATCATGTGCATAATCTGTGATTTTGTGTCATTTTGTGTCATTGGTTGAACATTTAGCTCATTTTCGTCCGCCCTAGGCTTATTCTAATCCAATTAGGGTTTTTAACCAATCTTGTGCATCCAATATGTGATTTTGTGTCATTTTGTGTCATTGGTTGAACATTTAGGTCATTTTCGTCCTCCCTAGGCTTATTCTAATCCAATTAGGATTTTTAACCAATCTTGTGCATCCAATATGTGATTTTTTGCCATTTTGTGTCATTGGTTGAACATTTAGGTCATTTTCGTCCTCCCTAGGCTTATTCTAATCCAATTAGGGTTTTTAACCAATCTTGTGCATCCAATATGTGATTTTGTGTCATTTTGTGTCATTGGTTGAACATTTAGGTCATTTTCGTCCTCCCTAGGCTTATTCTAATCCAATTAGGGTTTTTAACCAATCTTGTGCATCCAATATGTGATTCTGTGTCATTTTGTGTCATTGGTTGAACATTTAGATCATTTTCGTCCTCCCTAAACTTAGTCTAATCCAATTAAGGTTTTTAACCAATCTTATGCATCCAATATGTGATTTTGTGTCATTTTGTGTCATTGGTTGAACATTTAGGTCATTTTCGTCCACCCTAAGCTTATTCTAATCCAATTAGGGTTTTTAAACAATCTTGTGCATCCAATATGTGATTTTGTGTCATTGGTTGAACATTTAGGTCATTTTCGTCCTCCCTAGGCTTATTCTAATCCAATTAGGGTTTTTAACCAATCTTGTGCATCCAATATTTGATTTTATTTCATTTTGTGTCATTGGTTGAACATTTAGGTCATTTTCGTCCTCCCTAGGCTCTTTTTAATCCAATTAGGGTTTTTAACCAATCTTGTGCATCCAATATGTGATTTTGTGTCATTGGTTGAACATTTAGGTCATTTTCGTGCTCCCTAGGCTTATTCTAATGCAATTATGGTTTTTAACCAATCTTGTGCATCCAATATTTGATTTTGTGTCATTTTGTGTCATTGGTTGAACATTTAGGTCATTTTCGTCCTTCCTAGGCTTATTCTAATCCAATTAGGGTATTTAACCAATCTTGTGCATCCAATATGTGATTTTGTGTCATTGGTTGAACATCTAGGTCATTTTCGTCCTCGCTAGGCTTTTTCTATTGCAATTAGGGTTTTTAACCAATCTTGTGCATCCAATATGTGATTTTGTGTCATTTTGTGTCATTGGTTGAACATTTAGGTCATTTTCGTCCTCCCTAGGCTCTTTTTAATCCAATTAGGGTTTTTAACCAATCTTGTGCATCCAATCTTTGATTTTGTGTCATTGGTTGAACATTTAGGTCATTTTCGTCCTCCCTAGGCTTATCCTAATCCAATTAGGGTTTTTAACCAATCTTGTGCATCCAATATGTGATTTTGTGTCATCGGTTGAACATCTAGGTCATTTTCGTCCTCCTTAGGCTTATTCTAATCCAATTAGGGTTTTTAACCAATCTTGTGCATCCAATATGTGATTTTGTGTCATTTTGTGTCATTGGTTGAACATTTAGGTCATGTTCGTCCTCCCTAGGCTTATTCTAATCGAATTAGGGTTTTTAACCAATCTTGTGCATCCAATATGTGATTTTGTGTCATTGGTTGAACATTTAGGTCATTTTCGTCCTCCCTAGGGTTATTCTTAACCAATTAGGGTTTTTAACCAATCTTGTGCATCCAATATGTGATTTTGTGTCATTTTGTATCATTGGTTGAACATTTAGGTCATTTTCGTCCTCCCTAGGCTTATTCTAATCCAATTAGGGTTTTTAACCAATCTTGTGCATATAATAAGTGATTTTGTGTCATTGGTAATCCAATTAGGTCATTTTCGTCCTCGCTAGGCTTATTCTAATCCAATTAGGGTTTTTAACCAATCTTGTGCATCCAATATGTGATTTTGTGTCATTTTGTGTGATTGATTGAACATTTAGGTCATTTTCGTCCTCCCTAGGCTTATTCTAATCCAATTAGGGTTTTTAACCAATCTTGTGCATATAATAAGTGATTTTGTGTCATTGGTTGAACATTTAGGTCATTTTTGTCCTCCATAGGCTTATTCTAATCCAATTAGGATTTTTAACCAATCTTGTGCATCCAATATGTGATTTTGTGTCATTTTATGTCATTGGTTGAACATTTAGGTCATTTTCGTCGTCCCTAGGCTTATTCTAATCCAATTACGGTTTTTAACCAATCGTGTGCATATAATAAGTGATTTTGTGTCATTGGTTGAACATTTAGGTCATTTTCGTCCTCCCTAGGCTTATTCTAATCCAATTAGGGTTTTTAACCAATCTTGAGTATCCAATATGTGATTTTGTGTCATTTTGTGTCATTGGTTGAACATTTAGGTCATTTTCGTCCTCCCTAGGCTTATTCTAATCCAATTAGGGTTTTTAACCAATCTTGTGCATATAATAAGTGATTTTGTGTCATTGGTTGAACATTTAGGTCATTTTTGTCCTCCCTAGGCTTATTCTAATCCAATTAGGGTTTTTAACCAATCTTGTGCATCCAATATGTGATTTTGTGTCATTGGTTGAACATTTAGGTCATTTTCGTCCTCCCTAGGCTTATTCTAATCCAATTAGGGTTTTTAACCAATCTTGTGCATCCAATACGTGATTTTGTGTCATTGGTTGAACATTTAGGTCATTTTTGTCCTCCCTAGGCTTATTCTAATCCAATTAGGGTTTTTAACCAATCTTGTACATCCAATATGTGATTTTGTATCATTGGTTGATTATTTATGTCATTTTCGTCGTCCCTAGGCTTATTCTAATCCAACTACGGTTTTTAACCAATCTTGTGCATCCAATATGTGATTTTGTGTCATTTTGTGTCATTGGTTGAACATTTAGGTCATTTTCGTCCTCCCTAGGCTTATTCTAATCCAATTAGGGTTTTTAACCAATCTTGTGCATCCAATATGTGATTTTGTGTCATTGGTTGAACATTTAGGTCATTTTCGTCCTCCCTAGGCTTATTATAATCCAACTAGGGTTTTTAACCAATCTTGTGCATCCAATATGTGATTTTGTGTCATTTTGTGTCATTGGTTGAACATTTAGGTCATTTTCGTCCTCCCTAGGCTTATTCTAATCCAATTAGGGTTTTTAACCAATCTTGTGCATCCAATATGTGATTTTGTGTCATTTTGTGTCATTGGTTGAACATTTAGGTCATTTTCGTCCTCCCTTGGCTTATTCTACGCCAATTAGGGTTTTTAACCAATCTTGTGCATCCAATATGTGATTTTGTGTCATTTTGTGTCATTGGTTGAACATTTAGGTCATTTTCGTCCTCCCTAGGCTTATTCTAATCCAATTAGGGTTTTTAACCAATCTTGTGCATCCAATATGTGATTTTGTGTCATTTTGTGTCATTGGTTGAACATTTAGGTCATTTTCGTCCTCCCTAGGCTTATTCTAATCCAATTAGGGTTTTTAACCAATCTTGTGCATCCAATATGTGATTTTGTATCATTTTGTGTCAATGGTTGAACATTTACGTCATTTTCGTCTTCCCTAGGCTTATTCTAATCCAATTAGGGTTTTTAACCAATCTTGTGCATCCAATATGTGTTTTTGTGTCATTTTGTGTCATTGGTTGAACATTTAGGTCATTTTCGTCCTCCCTAGGCTTATTCTAATCCAATTAGGGTTTTTAACCAATCTTGTGCATCCAATATGTGATTTTGTGTCATTTTGTGTCATTGGTTGAACATTTAGGTCATTTTCGTCCTCCCTAGGCTTATTCTAATCCAATTAGGGTTTTTAACCAATCTTGTGCATCCAATATGTGATTTTGTGTCATTTTCTGTCATTTTGTGTCATATGTAATCCAATTAGGTCATTTTCGTCCTCCCTAGGCTTATTCTAATCCAATTAGGGTTTTTAACCAATCTTGTGCATCCAATATGTGATTTTGTGTCATTTTGTGTCATTGGTTGAACATTTAGGTCATTTTCGTCCTCCCTAGGCTTATTCTAATCCAATTAGGGTTTTTAACCAATCTTGTGCATCCAATATGGCATTTTGTGTCATTGGTTGAACATTTAGGTCATTTTGGTCCTCCCTAGGCTTATTCTAATCCAATTAGGGTTTTTAACCAATCTTGTGCATCCAATATGTGATTTTGTGTCATTGGTTGAACATTTAGGTCATTTTCGTCCTCCTTAGGCTTATTCTAATCCAATTAAGGTTTTTAACCAATCTTGTGCATCCAATATGTGATTTTGTGTCATTTTGTGTCATTGGTTGAACATTTAGGTCATTTTCGTCCTCCCTAGGCTTATTCTAATCCAATTAGGGTTTTTAACCAATCTTGTGCATCCAATATGAGATTATGTGTCATTGGTTGAACATTTAGGTCATTTTCGTCCTCCCTAGGCTTATTCTAATCCAATTAGGGTTTTTAACCAATCTTGTGCATCCAATATGTGATTTTGTGTCATTTTGTGTCATTGGTTGAACATTTAGGTCATTTTCGTCCTCCCTAGGCTTATTCTAATCCAATTAGGGTTTTTAACCAATCTTGTGAATCCAATATGTGATTTTGTGTCATTGGTTGAACATTTAGGTCATTTTCGTCCTCCTTAGGCTTATTCTAATCCAATTAGGGTTTTTAACCAATCTTGTGCATCCAATATGTGATTTTGTGTCATTTTGTGTCATTGGTTGAACATTTAGGTCATTTTCGTCATCCCCAGGCTTATTCTAATCCAATTAGGGTTTTTAACCAATCTTGTGCATCCAATATGTGATTGTGTCATTGGTTGAACATTTAGGTCATTTTCGTCCTCCCTAGGCTTATTCTAATCCAATTAGGGTTTTTAACCAATCTTGTGCATCCAATATGTGATTTTGTGTCATTTTGTGTCAATGGTTCCACATTTAGGTCATTTTCGTCCTCCCTAGGCTTATTTTAATCCAATTAGGGTTTTTAACCAATCTTGTGCATCCAATATGTGATTTTGTGTCATTTTGTGTCATTGGTTGAACATTTAGGTCATTTTCGTCCTCCCTAGGCTTATTCTAATCCAATTAGGGTTTTTAACCAATCTTGTGCATCCAATATGTGATTTTGTGTCATTTTGTGTCGTTGGTTGAACATTTAGGTCATTTTCGTCCTCCCTAGGCTTATTCTAATCCAATTAGGGTTTTTAACCAATCTTGTGCATCCAATATGTGATTTTGTGTTATTTTGTGTCATTGGTTGAACATTTATGTCATTTTCGTCCTCCCTAGGCTTATTCTAATCCAACTAGTGTTTTTAACCAATCTTGTGCATCCAATATGTGGTTTTGTGTCATTGGTTGAACATTTAGGTCATTTTCGTCCTCCCTAGGCTTATTCAAATCCAATTAGGGTTTTTAACCAATCTTGTGCATCCAAAATGTGATTTTGTGTCATTGGTTGAACATTTAGGTCATTTTCGTCCTCCCTAGGCTTATTCTAATCCAATTAGGGTTTTTAACCATTATTGTGCATCCAATATGTGATTTTGTGTCATTGGTTGCACATTTAGGTCATTTTCGTCCTCCCTAGGCTTATTCTAATCCAATTAGGGTTTTTAACCAATCTTGTGCATCCAATATGTGATTTTGTGTCATTTTGTGTCATTGGTTGAACATTTAGGTCATTTTCGTCCTCCCTAGGCTTATTCTAATCCAATTAGGGTTTTTAACCAGTCTTGTGCATCCAAGATGTGATTTTGTGTCATTGGTTGAACATTTAGGTCAATTTCGTCCTCCCTAGGCTTTTTCTAATCCAATTAGGGTTTTTAACCAATCTTGTGCATCCAATATGTGATTTTGTGTCATTGGTTGAACATTTAGGTCATTTTCCTCCTCCCTAGGCTTATCCTAATCCAATTAGGGTTTTTAACCAATCTTGTGCATCCAATATGTGATTTTGTGTCATTTTGTATCATTGGTTGAACATTTAGGTCATTTTCATCCTCCCTAGGCTTATTCTACTCCAATTAGGGTTTTTAACCAATCTTGTGCATCCAATATGTGATTTTGTGTCATTTTGTGTCATTGGTTGAACATTTAGGTCATTTTCGTCCTCCCTAGGCTTATTCTAATCCAATTAGGATTTTTAACCAATCTTGTGCATCCAATATGTGATTTTTTGCCATTTTGTGTCATTGGTTGAACATTTAGGTCATTTTCGTCCTCCCTAGGCTTATTCTAATCCAATTAGGGTTTTTAACCAATCTTGTGCATCCAATATGTGATTTTGTGTCATTTTGTGTCATTGGTTGAACATTTAGGTCATTTTCGTCCTCCCTAGGCTTATTCTAATCCAATTAGGGTTTTTAACCAATCTTGTGCATCCAATATGTGATTCTGTGTCATTTTGTGTCATTGGTTGAACATTTAGATCATTTTCGTCCTCCCTAAACTTATTCTAATCCAATTAAGGTTTTTAACCAATCTTATGATCCAATATGTGATTTTGTGTCATTTTGTGTCATTGGTTGAACATTTAGGTCATTTTCGTCCATCCTAGGCTTATTCTAATCCAATTAGGGTTTGTGCATCCAATATGTGATTTTGTGTCATTGGTTGAACATTTAGGTCATTTTCGTCCTCCCTAGGTTTAGTCTAATCCAATTAGGGTTTTTAACCAATCTTGTGCATCCAATATGTGATTTTGTGTCATTGGTTGAACATTTAGGTCTTTTTCGTCCTTCCTAGGCTTATTCTAATCGAATTAGGGTTTTTAACCAAACTTGTGCATCCAATATGTGATTTTGTGTCATTGGATGAACATTTAGGTCATTTTCGTCCTCCCTAGGCTCATTGTAATCCAATTAGGGTTTTTAACCAATCTTGTGCATCTAATATGTGATTTTGTGTCATTTTGTGTCATTGGTTGAACATTTAGGTCATTTTCGTGCTCCCTAGGCTTATTCTAATCCAATTAGGGTTTTTAACCAATCTTGTGCATCCAATATGTGATTTTGTGTCATTTTGTGTCATTGGTTGAACATTTAGGTCATTTTCGTCCTCCCTAGGCTTATTCTAATCCAATTAGGGTTTTTAACCAATCTTGTGCATCCAATATGTGATTTTGTGTCATTGGTTGAACATTTAGGTCATTTTCGTCCTCCCTAGGCTTATTATAATCCAACTAGGGTTTTTAACCAATCTTGTGCATCCAATATGTGATTTTGTGTCATTTTGTGTCATTGGTTGAACATTTAGGTCATTTTCGTCCTCCCTAGGCTTATTCTAATCCAATTAGGGTTTTTAACCAATCTTGTGCATCCAATATGTGATTTTGTGTCATTTTGTGTCATTGGTTGAACATTTAGGTCATTTTCGTCCTCCCTAGGCTTATTCTAATCCAATTAGGGTTTTTAACCAATCTTGTGCATCCAATATGTAATTTTGGGTCATTTTGTGTCATTGGTTGAACATTTAGGTCATTTTCGTCCTCCCTTGGCTTATTCCAATCCAATTAGGGTTTTTAACCTATCTTGTGCATCCAATATGTGATTTTGTGTCATTGGTTGAACATTTAGGTCATTTTCGTCCTCCCTAGGCTTATTCTAATCCAATTAGGGTTTTTAACCAATCTTGTGCATCCAATATGTGATTTTGTGTCATTGGTGTAACATTTAGGTCATTTTCGTCCTCCCTAGGCTTATTCTAATCCAATTAGGGTTTTTAACCAATCTTGTGCATCCAATATGTGATTTTGTGTCATTTTGTGTCATTGGTTGAACATTTAGGTCATTTTCGTCCTCCCTAGGCTTATTCTAATCCAATTAGGGTTTTTAACCAATCTTGTGCATCCAATATGTGATTTTGTGTCATTTTGTGTCATTGGTTGAACATTTAGGTCATTTTCGTCCTCCCTAGGCTTAATCTAATTCAATTAGGGTTTTTAACCAATCTTGAGCATCCAATATGTGATTTTATGTAATTGGTTGAACATTTAGGTCATTTTCGTCCTCCCTTGGGTTATTCTTATCCAATTAGGGTTTTTAACAAATCTTGTGCATCCAATATGTGATTTTGTGTCATTTTGTATCATTGATTGAACATTTAGGTCATTTTCGTCCTCCCTAGGCTTATTCTAATCCAATTAGGGTTTTTAACCAATCTTGTGCATCCAATATGTGATTTTGTGTCATTTTGTGTCATTGGTTGAACATTTAGGTCATTTTCGTCCTCCCTAGGCTTATTCTAATCCAATTAGGGTTTTTAACCAATCTTGTGCATTCAATATGTGATTTTGTGATTGGTTGAACATTTAGGTCATTTTCGTCCTCCCTAGTCTTATTCTAATCCAATTAGGGTTTTTAACCAATCTTGTGCATCCAATATGTGATTTTGTGTCATTTTGTGTCATTGGTTGAACATTTAGGTCATTTTGGTCCTCCCTAGGCTTATTCTAATCCAATTAGGGTTTTTAACCGATCATGTGCATCCAATATGTGATTTTGTGTCATTTTGTGTCATTGGTATAACATTTAGGTCATTTTCGTTTTCCCTAGGCCTATTCTAATCCAATTAGGGTTTTTAACCAATCTTGTGCATGCAATATATAATTTTGTGTCATTTTGTGTCATTGGTTGAACATTTAGGTCATTTTCGTCCTCCCTAGGCTTATTCTAATCCAATTAGGGTTTTTAACCAATCTTGTGCATCCAATATGTGATTTTGTGTCATTTTGTGTCATTGGTTGAACATTTAGGTCATTTTCGTCCTCCCTAGGCTTATTCTAATCCAATTAGGGTTTTTAACCAATCTTGTGCATCCAATATGTGATTTTGTGTCATTTTGTGTCATTGGTTGAACATTTAGGTCATTTTCGTCCTCCTTAGGCTTATTCTAATCCAATTAGGGTTTTTAACCAATCTTGTGCATCCAATATTTGATTTTGTGTCATTGGTTGAACATTTAGGTCATTTTCGTCCTCCCTAGGCTTATTCTAATCCAATTAGGGTTTTTAACCAATCTTGTGCATCCAATATGTGATTTTGTGTCATTGGTTGAGCATTTACGTCATTTTCGTCCTCCCTAGGCTTATTCTAATCCAATTAGGGTTTTTAATCAATCTTGTGCATCGAATATGTGATTTTGTGTTATTTTGTGTCATTGGTTGAACATTTAGGTCATTTTCGTCCTCCCTAGGCTTATTCTAATCCAATTAGGGTTTTTAACCAATCTTGTGCATCCAATATGTGATTTTGTGTCATTGGTTGACCTTTTAGGTCATTTTCGTCCTCCCTAGGCTTATTCTAATCCAATTAGGGTTTTTAACCAATCTTGTGCATCCAATATGTGATTTTGTGTCATTTTGTGTCATTGGTTGAACATTTAGGTCATTTTCGTCCTCCCTAGGCGTATTCTAATCCAATTAGGGTTTTTAACCAATCTTGTGCATCCAATATGTGATTTTGTGTCATTGGTTGAACATTTAGGTCATTTTCGTCCTCCTTGGGCTTATTCTAATCCAATTAGGGTTTTTAACCAATCTTGTGCATCCAATATGTGATTTTGTGTCATTGGTTGAACATTTAGGTCATTTTCCCCTAGGCTTATTCTAATCCAATTAGGGTTTTAAACCAATCTTGTGCATCCAATATGTGATTTTGTGTCATTTTGTGTCATTGGTTGCACATTAAGGTCATTTTCGTCCTCCCTAGGCTTATTCTAATCCAATTAGGGTTTTTAACCAATCTTGAGCATCCAATATGTGATTTTGTGTCATTTTGTGTCATTGGTTGAACATTTAGGTCATTTTCGTCCTCCCTAGGCTTATTCTAATCAAATTAGGGTTTTTAAGCAATCTTGTGCATCCAATATGTTATTTTGTGTCATTGGTTGAACATTTTGTTCATTTTCGCCCACCCTAGGCTTATTCTAATCCAATTAGGGTTTTCAACAAATCTTGTGCATCCAATATGTGATTTTGTGTCATTGGTTGAAAATTTAGGTCATTTTCGTCCTCCCTACGCTTATTCTAATCCAATTAGGGTTTTTAACCAATCTTGTGCATCCAATATGTGATTTTGTGTCATTTTGTGTCATTGGTTGAACATTTAGGTTATTTTCGTCCTCCCTAGACTTATTCTAATCCAATTAGGGTTTTTAACCAATCTTGTGCATCCAATATGTGATTTTGTGTCATTTTGTGTCATTGGTTGAACATTAAGGTCATTTTCGTCCTCCCTAGGCTTATTCTAATCCAATTAGGGTTTTTAACCAATCTTGTGCATCCAATATGTGATTTTGTGTCATTGGTTGAACATTTAGGTCATTTTCGTCCTCCCTAGGCTCTTTTTAATCCAATTAGGGTTTTTATCCAATCTTGTGCATCCAATATGTGATTTTGTGTCATTGGTTGAACATTTAGGTCATTTTCGTCCTCCCTAGGCTTATTCTAATCCAATTAGGGTTTTTAACCAATCTTGTGCATCCAATATGTGATTTTGTGTCATTTTGTGTCATTGGTTGAACATTTAGGTCATTTTCGTCCTCCCTAGGCTTATTCTAATCCAATTAGGGTTTTTAACCAATATTGTGCATCCAATATCTGATTTTGTGTCATTTTGTGTCATTGGTCGACCATTTAGGTCATTTTCATCCTCCCTAGGCTTATTCTAATCCAATTAAGGTTTTTAACCAATCTAATGCATCCAATGTGTGATTTTGTGTCATTTTGTGTCATTGGTTGAACATTTAGGTCATTTTCGTCCTCCCTAGGCTTATTTTAATCCAATTAGGGTTTTTAACCAATCTTGTGCATCCAATATGTGATTTTTTGTCATTGGTTGAACATTTAGGTCATTTTCGTCCTCGCTTCGCTTATTCTAATCCAATTAGGGTTTTTAACCAATCTTGTGCATCCAATATGTGATTTTGTGTCATTTTGTGTCATTGGTTGAACATTTAGGTCATTTTCCTCCAACCTAGGCTTATTCTAATCCAATTAAGGTTTTTAACCAATCTTGTGCATCCAATGTGTGATTTTGTGTCATTTTGTGTCATTGGTTGAACATTTAGGTCATTTTCGTCCTTCCTAGGCTTATTCTAATCCAATTAAGGTTTTTAACCAATCTTGTGCATCCAATGTGTGATTTTGTGTCATTTTGTGTCATTGGTTGAACAATTAGGTCATTTTCGTCCTCCCTAGGCTTATTTTAATCCAATTAAGGTTTTTAACTAATCTTGTGCATCCAATATGTGATTTTGTGTCATTGGTTGAACATTTAGGTCATTTTCGTCCTCCCTAGGCTTATTCTAATCCAATTAGGGTTTTTAACCAATCTTGTGCATCCAATATGTGATTTTGTGTCATTTTGTGTCATTGGTTGAACATTTAGGTCATTTTCGTCCTCCCTAGGCTTATTCTAATCCAATTAGGGTTTTTAACCAATCTTGTGCATCCAATATGTGATTTTGTATCATTGGTTGAACATTTAGGTCATTTTCGTCCTCGCTATGCTTATGCTAATCCAATTAGGGTTTTTAGCCAATCTTGTGCATCAAATATGTGATTTTATGTCATTTTGTGTCATTGGTTGAACATTTAGGTCAATTTCGTCCTCCCTTGGCTTATTCTAATCCAATTAAGGTTCTTAACCAATCTTGTGCATCCAATGTGTGATTTTGTGTCATTGGTTGAACATTTAGGTCATTTTCGTCCTCCCTAGGCTTATTCTAATCCAATTAGGGTTTTTAACCAATCTTGTGCATCCAATATGTGATTTTGTGTCATTGGTTAAACATTTAGGTCATTTTCGTCCCCCTTAGGCTTATTCTAATCCAACTAGGGTTTTTAACCAATCTTGTGCATCCAATATGTGATTTTGTGTCATTTTGTGTCATCGGTTAAACATTTAGGTTATTTTCGTCCTCCCTAGGCTTATTCTAATCCAATTAGGGTTTTTAACCAATCTTGTGCATCCAATATGTGATTTTGTGTCATTTTGTGTCATTGGTTGAACATTTAGGTCATTTTCGTCCTCCCTAGGCTTATTCTAATCCAATTAGGGTTTTTAACCAATCTTGTGCATCCAATATGTGGTTTTGTGTCATTTTGTGTCATTGGTTGAACATATAGGTCATTTTCGTCCTCCCTAGGCTTATTCGAATCCAATTAGGGTTTTTAACCAATCTTGTGCATCCAATATGTGATTTTGTGTCATTTTGTGTCATTGGTTGAACATTTAGGTCATTTTCGTCCTCCCTAGGCTTATTCTAATCCAATTAGGGTTTTTAACCAATCTTGTGCATCCAATATGAGATTTTGTGTCATTGGTTGAATATTTAGGTCATTTTCATCCTCCCTAGGCTTATTCTAATCCAATTAGGGTTTTTAACCAATCTTGTGCATCCAAAATGTGATTTTGTGTCATTTGGTGTCATTGGTTGAACATTTAGTTCATTCGTCCTCCCTATGCTTATTCTAATCCAATTAGGGTTTTTAACCAATCTTGTGCATCCAATATGTGATTTTGTGTCATTTTGTGTCATTGGTTGAACATTTAGGTCATTTTCGTCCTCCCTAGGCTTATTCTAATCCAATTAGGGTTTTTAACCAATCTTGTGCATCCAATATATAATTTTGTGTCATTGGTTAAACATTTAGGTCATTTTCGTCCTCTCTAGGCTTATTCTAATCCAATTAGGGTTTTTAACCAATCTTGTGCATCCAATATGTGATTTTGTGTCATTTTGTGTCATTGGTTGAACATTTAGGTCATTTTCGTCCTCCCTAGGCTTATTCTAATCCAATTAGGGTTTTTAACCAATCTTGTGCATCAAATATGTGATTTTGTGTCATTGGTTGAACGTTTAGGTCATTTTGGTCCTCCCTAGGGTTATTCTAATCCAATTAGGGTTTTTAACCAATCTTGTGCATCCAATATGTGATTTTGTGTCATTTTGTGTCATTGGTTGAACATTTAGGTCATTTTCGTCCTCCCTAGGCTTATTCTAATCCAATTAGGGTTTTTAACCAATCCTGTGCATCCAATATGTGATTTTGTGTCATTTTGTGTCATTGGTTAAATATTTAGGTCATTTTCGTCCTCGCTAGGCTTATTCTAATCCAAGTAGGGTTTTTAACCAATCTTGTGCATCCAATATGTGATTTTGTGTCATTTTGTGTCATTGGTTGAACATTTAGGTCATTTTCGTCCTCCCTAGGCTTATTCTAATCCAATTAGGGTTTTTAACCAATCTTGTGCATCCAATATGTGATTTTGTGTCATTTTATGTCATTGATTCAACATTTAGGTCATTTTCGTCCTCCCTAGGCTTATTCTAATCCAATTAGGGTTTTTAACCAATCTTGTGCATCCAATATGTGATTTTGTGTCATTTTGTGTCATTGGTTGAACATTTAGGTCATTTTCGTCCTCCCTAGGCTTATTTTAAACCAATTAGTGTTTTTAACCAATCTTGTGCATCCAATATGTGATTTTTTGTCATTGGTTGGATATTTAGGTCATTTTCGTCCTCCCTAGGCTTATTCTAATCCAATTAGGGTTTTTAACCAATCTTGTGCATCCAATATGTGATTTTGTGTCATTTTGTGTCATTGGTTGAACATTTAGGTCATTTTCGTCCTCCCTAGGCTTATTCTAATCCAATTAGGGTTTTTAACCAATCTTGTGCATCCAATATGTGATTTTGTGTCATTGGTTGAACATTTAGGTCATTTTTTTCCTCCCTAGGATTATTCTAATCCAATTAGGGTTTTTAACCAATCTTGTGCATCAAATATGTGATTTTGTGTCATTTTGTGTCATTGGTTGAACATTTAGGTCATTTTCGTCCTCCCTAGGCTTATTCTAATCATATTAGGGTTTTTAACCAATCTTGTGCATCCAATATGTGATTTTGTGTCATTTTTTGTCATTTGTTGAACATTTAGGTCATTTTCGTCCTCCCTAGGCTAATTCTAATCCAATTAGGGTTTTTAACCAATCTTGTGCATCCAATATGTGATTTTGTGTCATTTTGTGTCATTGGTTGAACATTTAGGTCATTTTCGTCCTCCCTAGGCTTATTCTAATCCAATTAGGGTTTTTAACCAATCTTGTGCATCCAATATGTGATTTTGTGTCATTGGTTGAACATTTAGGTCATTCTCGTCCTCCCTAGGCTTATTCTAATCCAATTAGGGTTTTAACCAATCTTATGCATCCAATATGTGATTTTGTGTCATTTTGTGTCATTGGTTGAACATTTAGGTCATTTTCGTCCTCCCTAGGCTTATTCTTTTCCAATAAGGGTTTTTAACCAATCTTGTGCATCCAATATGTGATTTTGTGTCATTTTGTGTCATTGGTTGAACATTTAGGTCATTTTCGTCCTCCCTAGGCTTATTCTAATCCAATTAGGGTTTTTAACCAATCTTGTGCATCCAATATGTGATTTTGTGTCATTTTGTGTCATTGGTTGAACATTTAGGTCATTTTCGTCCTCCCTAGGCTTATTCTAATCCAATTAGCGTGTTTAACCAATCTTGTGCATCCAATATGTGATTTTGTGTGATTTTCTGTCACTGGTTGAACATTTAGGTCATTTTTGTCCTCCATAGGCTAATTCTAATCCAATTAGGGTTTTTAACCAATCTTGTGCATCCAATATGTGATTTTGTGTCATTTTGTGTCATTGGTTGAACATTTAGGTCATTTTCGTCCTCCCTAGGCTTATTCTAATCCAATTAGGGTTTTTAACCAATCTTGTGCATCCAATATGTGATTTTGTGTCATTTTGTGTCCTTGGTTGAACATTTCGGTCATTTTCGTCCTCCCTAGGCTTATTCTAATCCAATTACGGTTTTTAACAAATCTTGTGCATCCAATATGTGATTTTGTGTAATTGGTTGAACATTTAGGTCATTTTCGTCGTCCCTAGGCTTATTCTAATCCAATTAGGGTTTTTAACCAATCTTGTGCATCCAATATGTGATTTTGTGTCATTGGTTGAACATTTAGGTCATTTTCGTCCTCCCTAGGTTTATTCTAATCCAATTAGGGTTTTTAACCAATCTTGTGCATCCAATATGTGATTTTGTGTCATTTTGTGTCATTGGTTGAACATTTAGGTCATTTTCGTCCTCCGTAGTCTTATTCTAATCCAATTAGGGTTTTTAACCAATCTTGTGCATCCAATATGTGATTTTGTGTCATTTTGTGTCATTGGTTGAACATTTAGGTCATTTTCGTCCTCCCTAGGCTTATTCTAATCCAATTAGGGTTTTTAACCAATCTTGTGCATCCAGTATGTGATTTTTTGTCATTTTGTATCATTGGTTGAACATTTAGGTCATTTTCGTCCTGCCTAGGCTTATTCTAATCCAATTAGGGTTTTTAATCAATCCTGTGCATCCAATATGTGATTTTGTGTCATTGGTTGAACATTTAGGTCATTTTCGTCCTCCCTAGGTTTATTCTAATCCAATTAGGGTTTTTAACCAATCTTGTGCATCCAATATGTGATTTTGTGTCATTTTGTGTCATTTGTTGAACATTTAGGTCATTTTCGTCCTCCCTAGGCTTATTCTAATCCAATTAGGGTTTTTAACCAATCTTGTGGATCCAATATGTGATTTTGTGTCATTTTGTTTCATTGGTTGAACATTTAGGTCATTTTCGTCCTCGCTAGGCATATTCTAATCCAATTAGGGTTTTTAACCAATCTTGTGCATCCAATATGTGATTTTGTGTCATTTTGTGTCATTGGTTGAACATTTAGGTCATTTTCGTCCTCCCTAGGCTTATTCTAATCCAATTAGGGTTTTTAACCAATCTTGTGGATCCAATATGTGATTTTGTGTCATTGGTTGAACATTTAGGTCATTTTTGTCCTCCCTAGGCTTATTCTACTCCAATTAGGGTTTTTAACCAATCTTGTGCATCCAATATGTGATTTTGTGTCATTTTGTGTCATTGGTTGAACATTTAGGTCATTTTCGTCCTCCCTAGGCTTATTCTAATCCAATTAGGGTTTTTAACCAATCTTGTGCATCCAATATGTGATTTGGTGTAATTTTGTGTCATTGGTTGAACATTTAGGTCATTTTCGTCCTCCCTAGGCTTATTCTAATCCAATTAGGGTTTTTAACCAATCTTGTGCATCCAATATGTGATTTTGTGTCATTTTGTGTCATTGGTTGAATATTAAGTTCATTTTCGTCCTCGCTAGGCTTATTCTAATCCAATTAGGGTTTTTAACAAATCTTGTGGATATAATAAGTGATTTTGTGTCATTGGTAATCCAATTTGGTCATTTTCGTCCTCGCTAGGCTTATTCTAATCCAATTAGGGTTTTTAACCAATCTTGTGCATCCAATATGTGATTTTGTGTCATTTTGTGTCATTGGTTGAACATTTAGGTCATTTTCGTCCTCCCTAGGCTTATTCTAATCCAATTAGGGTTTTTAACCAATCTTGTGCATCCAATATGTGATTTTGTGTCATTTTGTGTCATTGGTTGAACATTTAGGATATTTTCGTCCACTTTAGGCTTATTCTAATCCAATTAGGGTTTTTAACCAATCTTGTGCATCCAATATGTGATTTTGTGTCATTGGTTGAACATTTAGGTCATTTTCGTCCTCCCTAGGCTTATTCTAATCCAATTAGGGTTTTTAACCTATCTTGTGCATCCAATATGTGATTTTGTGTCATTTTGTGTCATTGGTTGAACATTTAGGTCATTTTCGTCCTCCCTAGGCTTATTCTAATCCAATTAGGGTTTTTAACCAATCTTTGCATCCAATATGTGATTTTGTGTCATTTTGTGTCATTGGTTGAACATTTAGGTCATTTTCGTCCTCCCTAGGCTTATTCTAATCCAATTAGTGTTTTTAACAAATCTTGTGCATCCAATATGTGATTGTGTCATTGGTTGAACATTTAGGTCATTTTCGTCCTCCCTAGGCTTATTCTAATCCAATTAGGGTTTTTAACCAATCTTGTGCATCCAATATGTGATTTTGTGTCATTTTGTGTCAATGGTTCCACATTTAGGTCATTTTCGTCCTCCCTAGGCTTATTCTAATCCAATTAGGGTTTTTAACCAATCTTGTGCATCCAATATGTGATTTTGTGTCATTTTGTGTCATTGGTTGAACATTTAGGTCATTTTCGTCCTCCCTAGGCTTATTCTAATCCAATTAGGGTTTTTAACCAATCTTGTGCATCCAATATGTGATTTTGTGTCATAGATTGAACATTTAGGTCATTTTCGTCCTCCCTAGGCTTATTCTAATCCAATTAGGGTTTTTAACCAATCTTGTGCATCCAATATGTGATTTTGTGTCATTTTGTGTCATTGGTTGAACATTTAGGTCATTTTCGTCCTCCCTAGGCTTATTCTAATCCAATAAGGGTTTTTAACCGATCTTGTGCATCCAATATGTAATTTTGTGTCATTTTGTGTCATTGGTTGAACATTTAGGTCATTTTCGTCCTCCCTAGGCTTATTCTAATCCAATTAGGGTTTTTAACCAATCTTGTGCATCCAATATGTGATTTTGTGTCATTTTGTGTCATTGGTTGAACATTTAGGTCATTTTCGTCCTTTCTAGGCTTATTCTAATCCAATTAGGGTTTTTAACCAATCTTGTGCATCCAATATGTGATTTTGTGTCATTTTGTGTCATTGGTTGAACATTTAGGTCATTTTCGTCCTCCCTAGGCTTATTCTATTCCAATTAGGGTTTTTAACCAATCTTTGGTGTCCAATATGTGATTTTGTGTCATTGGTTAAACATTTAGGTCATTTTCGTCCTCCCTAGGCTTATTCTAGTCCAATTAGGGTTTTTAACCAATCTTGTGCATCCAATATGTGATTTTGTGTCATTTTGTGTCATTGGTTGAACATTTAGGTCATTTTCATCCTCCCTAGGGTTATTCTTAACCAATTAGGGTTTTTAACCAATATTGTGCATCCAATATATGATTTTGTGTCATTTTGTATCATTGGTTGAACATTTAGGTCATTTTCATCCTCCCTAGGCTTATTCTAATCAAATTAGGGTTTTTAACCAATCTTGTGCATCCAATATGTGATTTTGTGTCATTTTGTGTCATTGGTTGAACATTTAGGTCATTTTCGTCCTCCCTAGGCTTATTCTAATCCAATTAGGGTTTTTAACCAGTCTTGTGCATCCAAGATGTGATTTTGTGTCATTGGTTGAACATTTAGGTCATTTTCGTC
>JBBPBQ010000008.1:5951514-5965424 GCA_037974755.1 Cicer yamashitae | reverse complement strand
ATTCTAATCCAATTAGGGTTTTTAACCAATCTTGTGCATCCAATATGTGATTTTGTGTCATTTTTTGTCATTGGTTGAACATTTAGGTCATTTTCGTCCTCCCTAGGCTAATTCTAATCCAATTAGGGTTTTTAACCAATCTTGTGCATCCAATATGTGATTTTGTGTCATTGGTTGAACATTTAAGTCATTTTCGTCCTCGCTAGGCTAATTCTAATCCAATTAGGGTTTTTAACCAATCTTGTGCATCCAATATGTGATTTTGTGTCATTTTGTGTCATTGGTTGAACATTTAGGTCATTTTCGTCCTCCCTAGGCTTATTCTAATCCAATTAGGGTTTTTAACCAATCTTGTGCATCCAATATGTGATTTTGTGTCATTTTGTGTCATTGGTTGAACATTTAGGTCATTTTCGTCCTCCCTAGGCATATTCTGATCCAATTAGGGTTTTTAACCAATCTTGTGCATCCAATATGTGATTTTGTGTCATTTTGTGTCATTGGTTGAACATTTAGGTCATTTTCGTCCTCCCTAGGCTTATTCTAATCCAATTACGGTTTTTAACAAATCTTGTGCATCCAATATGTGATTTTGTGTAATTGGTTGAACATTTAGGTCATTTTCGTCGTCCCTAGCCTTATTCTAATCCAATTAGGGTTTATAACCAATCTTGTGCATCCAATATGTGATTTTGTGTCATTGGTTGAACATTTAGGTCATTTTCGTCCTCCCTAGGGTTATTCTAATCCAATTAGTGTTTTTAACCAATCTTGTGCATCCAATATTTGATTTTGTGTCATTAATTGAACATTTAGGTCATTTTCGTCCTCCCTAAGTTTATTCTAATCCAATTAGGGTTTTTAACCAATCTTGTGCATCCAATATGTGATTTTGTGTCATTTTGTGTCATTGGTTGAACATTTAGGTCATTTTCGTCCTCCCTAGGGATATTCTAATCCAATTAGGGTTTTTAACCAATCTTGTGCATCCAATATGTGATTTTGTGTCATTTTGTGTCATTGGTTGAACATTTAGGTCATTTTCGTCCTCCCTAGGCTTATTCTAATCCAATTAGGGTTTTTAACCAATCTTGTGCATCCAATATGTGATTTTGTGTCATTTTGTGTCATTGGTTGAACATTTAGGTCATTTTCGTCCTCCCTAGGCTTATTCTAATTCAATTACGGTTTTTAACCAATCTTGTGCATCCAATATGTGATTTTGTGTCATTTTGTGTCATTGGTTGAACATTTAGGTCATTTTTGTCGTCCCTAGGCTTATTCTAATCCAATTAGGGTTTTTAACCAATCTTGTGCATCCAATATGTGATTTTGTGTCATTGGTCGAACATTTAGGTCATTTTCGTCCTCCCTAGGCTTATTCTAATCCAATTAGGGTTTTTAACCAATCTTGTGCATCCAATATGTGATTTTGTGTCATTGGTCTAACATTTAGGTCATTTTCGTCCTCCCTAGGCTTATTCTAATCCAATTACGGTTTTTAACCAATCTTGTGCATCCAATATGTGATTTTGTGTCATTGGTTGAACATTTAGATCATTTTCGTCCTCCCTAGGCTTATTCTAATACAATTAGGGTTTTTAACCAATCTTGTGCATCCAAATGTGATTTTGTGTCATTTTGTGTCATTGGTTGAACATTTAGGTCATTTTCGTCCTCCCTAGGCTTATTCTAATCCAATTAGGGTTTTTAACCAATCTTGTGCATCCAATATGTGATTTTGTGTCATTGGTTGAACATTTAGGTCATTTTCGTCCTCCCTAGGCTTATTCTACGCCAATTAGGCTTTTTAACCAATCTTGTGCATCCAGTATGTGATTTTGTGTCATTGGTTGAACATTTAGGTCATTTTCGTCCTCCCTAGGCTTATTCTAATCCAATTAGGGTTTTTAACCAATCTTGTGCATCCAATATGTGATTTTGTGTCATTTTGTGTCATTGGTTGAACATTTAGGTCATTTTCGTCATCGCTAGGCTTATTCTAATCCAATTAGGGTTTTTAACCAATATTGTGCATCCAATATTTGATTTTGTGTCATTCGTTGCACATTTAGGTCATTTTCGTCCTCCCTAGGCTTATTCTAATCCAATTAGGGTTTTTAACCAATCTTGTGCATCCAATATGTGATTTTGTGTCATTTTGTGTCATTGGTTGAACATTTAGGTCATTTTCGTCCTCCCAATGCTTATTCTACTCCAAATAGGGTTTTCAACCAATCTTGTTCATCCAAGATGTGATTTTGTGTCATTTTGTGTCATTGGTTGAACATTTAGGTCATTTTCGTCCTCCCTAGGCATATTCTAATCCAATTAGGGTTTTTAACCAATCTTGTGCATCCAATATGTGATTTTGTGTCATTGGTTGAACATTTAGGTCATTTTCGTCCTCCCTAGGCTTATTCTAATCATATTAGGGTTTTTAACCAATCTTGTGCATCCAGTATGTGATTTTGTGTCATTTTGTGTCATTGGTTGAACATTTAGGTCATTTTCGTCCTCCCTAGGCTTATTCTAATCCAATTAGGGTTTTTAACCAATCTTGTGCATCCAATATGTGATTTTGTGTCATTTTGTGTCATCAGTTGAACATTTAGGTCGTTTTCGTCCTCCCTAGGCTTATTCTAATCCAATTAGGGTTTTCAACCAATTTGTGCATCCAATATGTGATTTTGTGTCATTTTGTGTCATTGGTTGAACATTTAGGTCATTTTCGTCCTCCCTAGGCTTATTCTAATCCAATTAGGGTTTTTAACCAATCTTGTGCATCCAATATGTGATTTTGTGTCATTTTGTGTCATTGGTTGAACATTTAGGTCATTTTCATCCTCCCTAGGCTTATTCTAATCCAATTAGGGTTTTTAACCAATCTTGTGCATCCAGTATCTGATTTTGTGTCATTGGTTGAACATTTAGGTCATTTTCGTTCCCCCTAGGCTTATTCTAATCCAATTAGGGTTTTAAACCAATCTTGTGCTTCCGATATGTGATTTTGTGTTAGTTTGTGTCATTGGTTGAACATTTAGGTCATTTTCGTCCTCACCAGGCTTATTCTAATCCAATTAGGGTTTTTCACCAATCCTGTGCATCCAATATGTGATTTTGTGTCATTGGTTGAACATTTAGGTCATTTTCGTCCTCCCTAGGGTTATTTTAATCCAATTATGATTTGTAACCAATCTTGTGCATCCAATATGTGATTTTGTGTCATTGGTTGAACATTTAGGTCATTTTTGTCCTCCCTAGGCTTATTCTACGCCAATTAGGGTTTTTAACCAATCTTGTGCATCCAATATGTGATTTTGTGTCATTTTGTGTCATTGGTTGAACATTTAGGTCATTTTCGTCCTCCCTAGGCTTATTCTAATCCAATTAGGGTTTTTAACCAATCTTGTGCATCCAATATGTGATTTTGTGTCATTTTGTGTCATTGGTTGAACATTTAGGTCATTTTCGTCCTCCCTAGGCTTATTCTAATCCAATTAGGGTTTGTAACCGATCTTGTGCATCCAATATGTGATTTTGTGTCATTTTGTGTCATTGGTTGAACATTTAGGTCATTTTCGTCCTCCCTAGGCTTATTCTAATCCAATTAGGGTTTTTAACCAATCTTGTGCATCCAATATGTGATTTTGTGTCATTGGTTGAACATTTAGGTCATTTTCGTCCTCCCTAGGCTTATTCTAATCCAATGAGGGTTTTTAACCAATCTTGTGCATCCAATATGTGATTTTGTGTCATTGGTTGAACATTTAGGTCATTTTCGTCCTCCCTAGGCTTATTCTAATCCAATTAGGGTTTTTAACCAATCTTGTGCATCCAATATGTGATTTTGTGTCATTTTGTGTCATTGGGTGAACATTTAGGTCATTTTCGTCCTCCCTAGGCTTATTCTAATCCAATTAGGGTTTTTAACAAATCTTGTACATCCAATATGTGATTTTGTGTCATTTTGTGTCATTGGTTGAACATTTAGGTCATTTTCGTCCTCCCTAGGCTTATTCTAATCCAATTAGGGTTTTTAACCAATCTTGTGCATCCAATATGTGATTTTGTGTCATTTTGTGTCATTGGTTGAACATTTAGGTCATTTTCGTTCTCCCTAGGCTTATTCTAATCTAATTAGAGTTTTTAACCAATCTTGTGCATCCAATATGTGATTTTGTATCATTGGTTGAACATTTAGGTCATTTTCGTCCTCCCTAGGCTTATGCTAATCCAGCTAGGGTTTTTAACCAATCTTGTGCATCCAATATGTGATTTTGTGTCATTTTGTGTCATTGGTTGAACATTTAGGTCATTTTCGTCCTCCCTAGGCTTATTCTAATCCAATTAGGGTTTTTAACCAATCTTGTGCACATAATAAGTGATTTTATTTCATTGGTAACCCAATTAGGTCATTTTCGTCCTCGCTAGGCTTATTCTAATCCAATTAGAGTTTTTAACCAATCTTGTGCATCCAATATGTGATTTTGTGTCATTTTGTGTCATTGGTTGAACATTTAGGTCATTTTCGTCCTCCCTAGGCTTATTCTAATCCAATTAGGGTTTTTAACCAATCTTGTGCATCCAATATGTGATTTTGTGTCATTTTGTGTCATTGGTTGAACATTTAGGTCATTTTCGTCCTCCCTAGGCTTATTCTAATCCAATTAGGGTTTTTAACCAATCTTGTGCATCCAATATGTGATTTTGTGTCATTGGTTGAACATTTAGGTCATTTTCGTCCTCCCTAGGCTTATTCTAATCCATTTAGGATTTTTAACCAATCTTGGGCATCCAATATGTGATTTTGTGTCATTTTGTGTCATTGGTTGAACATTTAGGTCATTTTCGTCCTCCCTATGCTTATTCTAATCCAATTAGGGTTTTTAACCAATCTTGTGCATCCAATATGTGATTTTGTGTCATTGGTCTAACATTTAGGTCATTTTCGTCCTCCCTAGGCTTATTCTAATCCAATTACGGTTTTTAACCAATCTTGTGCATCCAATATGTGATTTTGTGTCATTGGTTGAACATTTAGATCATTTTCGTCCTCCCTAGGCTTATTCTAATCCAATTAGGGTTTTTCACCAATCTTGTGCATCCAAATGTGATTTTGTGTCATTTTGTGTCATTGGTTGAACATTTAGGTCATTTTCGTCCTCCCTAGGCTTATTCTAATCCAATTAGGGTTTTTAACCAATCTTGTGCATCCAATATGTGATTTTGTGTCATTGGTCTAACATTTAGGTCATTTTCGTCCTCCCTAGGCTTATTCTAATCCAATAAGGGTTTTTAACCAATCTTGTGCATCCAATATGTGATTTTGTGTCATTTTGTGTCATTGGTTGAACATTTAGGTCATTTTCGTCCTCCCTAGGCTTATTCTAATCCAATTAGGGTTTTTAACCAATCTTGTGCATCCAATATGTGATTTTGTGTCATTTTGTGTCATTGGTTGAACATTTAGGTCATTTTCGTCCTCCCTAGGCTTATTCTAATCCAATTACGGTATTTAACCAATCTTGTGCATCCAATATGTGATTTTGTGTCGTTTTGTGACATTGATTGAACATTTAGGTCATTTTCGTCCTCCCTAGGCTTATTCTAATCCAATTAGGGTTTTTAAGCAATCTTGTGCATCCAACATGTGATTTTGTGTCATTTTGTGTCATTGGTTGAACATTTAGGTCATTTTCGTCCTCCCTAGGCTTATTCTAATCCAATTAGGGTTTTTAACCAATCTTGTGCATCCAATATGTGATTTTGTCTCATTTTGTGTCATTGGTTGAACATTTAGGTCATTTTCTTCCTCCCTTTGCTTATTCTAATCCAATTAGGGTTTTTAAGCAATTTTGTGCATCCAATATGTGATTTTGTGTCATTTTGTGTCATTGGTTGAACATTTAGGTCATTTTCGTCCTCCCTAGGCTTATTCTAATCCAATTAGGGTTTTTAACCAATCTTGTGCATCCAATATGTGATTTTGTGTCATTTTGTGTCATTGGTTGAACATTTAGGTCATTTTCGTCCTCCCTAGGCTTATTCTAATCCAATTAGGGTTTTTAACCAATCTTGTGCATCCAATATGTGATTCAGTGTCATTTTGTGTCATTGGTTGAACATTTAGATCATTTTCGTCCTCCCTAAACTTATTCTAATCCAATTAAGGTTTTTAACCAATCTTATGATCCAATATGTGATTTTGTGTCATTTTGTGTCATTGGTTGAACATTTAGGTCATTTTCGTCCACCCTAGGCTTATTCTAATCCAATTAGGGTTTGTGCATCCAATATGTGATTTTGTGTCGATGGTTGAACATTTAGGTCATTTTCGTCCTCCCTAGGTTTAGTCTAATCCAATTAGGGTTTTTAACCAATCTTGTGCATCCAATATGTGATTTTGTGTCATTGGTTGAACATTTAGGTCTTTTTCGTCCTTCCTAGGCTTATTCTAATCGAATTAGGGTTTTTAACCAAACTTGTGCATCCAATATGTGATTTTGTGTCATTGGATGAACATTTAGGTCATTTTCGTCCTCCCTAGGCTCATTGTAATCCAATTAGGGTTTTTAACCAATCTTGTGCATCTAATATGTGATTTTGTGTCATTTTGTGTCATTGGTTGAACATTTAGGTCATTTTCGTGCTCCCTAGGCTTATTCTAATCCAATTAGGGTTTTTAACCAATCTTGTGCATCCAATATGTGATTTTGTGTCATTTTGTGTCATTGGTTGAACATTTAGGTCATTTTCGTCCTCCCTAGGCTTATTCTAATCCAATTAGGGTTTTTAACCAATCTTGTGCATCCAATATGTGATTTTGTGTCATTTTATGTCATTGGTATAACATTTAGGTCATTATCGTCCTCCCTAGGCCTATTCTAATCCAATTAGGGTTTTTAACCAATCTTGTGCATCCAATATGTGATTTTGTGTCATTTTGTGTCATTGGTTGAACATTTAGGTCATTTTCGTCCTCCCTAGGCTTATTCTAATCCAATTAGGGTTTTTAACCAATCATGAGCATCCAATATGTGATTTTGTGTCATTTTGTGTCATTGGTTGAACATTTAGGTCATTTTCGTCCTCCCTAGGCTTATTCTAATCCAATTAGGGTTTTTAACCAATCTTGTGCATCCAATATGTGATTTTGTGTCATTGGTTGAACATTTAGGTCATTTTCGTGCTCCCTAGGCTTATTCTAATCCAATTAGGGTTTTTAACCAATCTTGTGCATCCAATTTGTGATTTTGTGTCATTTTTTGTCATTGGTTGAACATTTTGGTCATTTTCGTCCTCCCTAGGCTAATTCTAATCCAATTAGGGTTTTTAACCAATCTTGTGCATCCAATATGTGATTTTGTGTCATTTTTTGTCATTGGTTGAACATTTAGGTCATTTTCGTCCTCGCTAGGCTAATTCTAATCCAATTAGGGTTTTTAACCAATCTTGTGCATCCAATATGTGATTTTGTGTCATTTTGTGTCATTGGTTGAACATTTAGGTCATTTTCGTCCTCCCTAGGCTTATTCTAATCCAATTAGGGTTTTTAACCAATCTTGTGCATCCAATATGTGATTTTGTGTCATTGGTTGAACATTTAGGTCATTTTCGTCCTCCCTAGGCTTATTCTAATCCAATTAGGGTTTTTAACCAATCTTGTGCATCCAGTGTGTGATTTTTTGTCATTTTGTGTCATTGGTTGAACATTTAGGTCATTTTCGTCCTGCCTAGGTTTATTCTAATCCAATTACGGTTTTTAACCAATCTTGTGCATCCAATATGTGATTTTGTGTCATTGGTTGAACATTTAGGTCATTTTCGTCCTCCCTAGGCTTATTCTAATCCAATTAGGGTTTTTAACCAATCTTGTGCATCCAATATGTGATTTTGTGTCATTGGTTGAACATTTAGGTCATTTTCGTCCTCCCTAGGCTTATTCTAATCCAATTAGGGTTTTTAACCAATCTCGTGCATCCAATATGTGATTTTCTGTCATTGGTTGAACATTTAGGTCATTTTCGTCCTCCCTAGGCTTATTCTAATCCAATTAGGGTTTTTAACCAATCTTGTGCATCCAATATGTGATTTTGTGTCATTGGTTGAACATTTAGGTCATTTTCGTCCTCCCTAGGCTTATTCTAATCCAATTAGGGTTTTTAACCAATCTTGTGCATCCAATATGTGATTTTGTGTCATTGGTTGAACATTTAGGTCATTTTCGTCCTCCCTAGGCTTATTCTAATCCAATTAGGGTTTTTAACCAATCTTGTGCATCCAATATGTGATTTTGTGCATTTTGTGTCATTGGTTGAACAGTTAGGTCATTTTGGTCCTCCCTAGGCTTATTCTAATCCAATTAGGGTTTTTAACCAATCTTGTGCATCCAATATGTGATTTTGTGTCATTGGTTGAACATTTAGGTCATTTTCGTCCTCCCTAGGCTTATTCTAATCCAATTAGGGTTTTTAAAAAATCTTGTGCATCAAATATGTGATTTTGTGTCATTGGTTGAACGTTTAGGTCATTTTGGTCCTCCTTAGGCTTATTCTAATCCAATTAGGGTTTTTAACCAATCTTGTGCATCCAATATGTGATTTTGTGTCATTTTGTGTCATTGGTTGAACATTTAGGTCATTTTCGTCCTCCCTAGGCTTATTCTAATCCAATTAGGGTTTTTAACCAATCTTGTGCATCAAATATGTGATTTTGTGTCATTTTGTGTCATTGGTTGAACATTTAGGTCATTTTTGTCCTCCCTAGGCTTATTCTAATCCAATTACGGTTTTTAACCAATGTTGTGCATCCAATATGTGATTTTGTGTCATTGGTTGAACACTTAGGTCATTTTTGTCGTCCCTAGGCTTATTCTAATCCAATTAGGGTTTTTAACCAATCTTGTGCATCCAATATGTGATTTTGTGTCATTTTGTGTCATTGGTTGAACATTTAGGTCATTTTCGTCCTCCCTAGGCTTATTCTAATCCAATTAGGGTTTTTAACCAATCTTGTGCATCCAATATGTGATTTTGTGTCATTTTGTGTTATTGGTTGAACATTTACGTCATTTTCGTCCTCCCTAAGCTTATTCTAATCCAATTAGGGTTTTTAACCAATCTTGTGCATCCAATATGTGATTTTGTGTCATTGGTTGAACATTTAGGTCATTTTCGTCCTCCCTAGGCTTATTCTAATCCAATTAGGGTTTTTAACCAATCTTGTGCATCCAATATGTGATTTTGTGTCATTGGTTGAACATTTAGGTCATTTTCGTCATCCATAGGCTTATTCTAATCCAATTAGGGTTTTTAACCAATCTTGTGCATCCAATATGTGATTTTGTGTCATTGGTTGAACATTTAGGTCATTTTCGTCCTCCCTAGGCTTATTCTAATCCAATTAGGGTTTTTAACCAATCTTGTGCATCCAATATGTGATTTTGTGTCATTGGTTGAACATTTAGGTCATTTTCGTCCTGCCTAGGCTTATTCTAATCCAATTAGGGTTTTAAACCAATCTTGTGCATCCAATATGTAATTTTGTGTGATTTTGTGCCATTGGTTGAACATTTAGGTCATTTTCGTCCTCCCTAGGCTTATTCTAATCCAATTAGGGTTTTTAACCAATCTTGTGCATCCAATATGTGATTTTGTGTCATTGGTTGAACATTTAGGTCATTTTCGTCCTGCGTAGGCTTATTCTAATCCAATTAGGGTTTTTAACCAATCTTGTGCATCCAATATGTGATTTTGTGTCATTGGTTGAACATTTAGGTCATTTTCGTCCTCCCTAGGCTTATTCTAATCCAATTAGGGTTTTTAACCAATCTTGTGCATCCAATATGTGATTTTGTGTCATTTTGTGTCATTGCTTGAACATTTAGGTCATTTTCGCCCTCCCTAAGCTTATTCTAATCCAATTAGGGTTTTTAACCAATCTTGTGCATCCAATATGTGATTTTGTGTCATTGGTTGAACATTTAGGTCATTTTCGTCCTCCCTAGGCTTATTCTAATCCAATTAGGGTTTTTAACCAATCTTGTGCATCCAATATGTGATTTTGTGTCATTGGTTGTACATTTAGGTCATTTTCGTCCTCCTTAGGCTTATTCTAATCCAATTAGGGTTTTTAACCAATCTTGTGCATCCAATATGTGATTTTGTGTCATTGGTTGAACATTTAGGTCATTTTCGTCCTCCCTAGGCTTATTCTAATCCAATTAGGGTTTTTAACAAAACTTGTGCATCCAATATGTGATTTTGTGTCATTGGTTGAACATTTAGGTCATTTTCGTCCTCCCTAGGCTTATTCTAATCCAATTAGGGTTTTTAACCAATCTTGTGCATCCAATATGTGATTTTGTGTCATTGGTTGAACATTTAGGTCATTTTCGTCCACTTTAGGCTTATTCTAATCCAATTAGGGTTTTTAACCAATCTTGTGCATCCAATATGTGATTTTGTGTCATTGGTTGAACATTTAGGTCATTTTCGTCCTCCCTAGGCTTATTCTAATCCAATTAGGGTTTTTAACCAATCTTGTGCATCGAAAATGTGATTTTGTGTCATTTTGTGTCATTGGTAGAACATTTAGGTCATTTTCGTCCTCCCTAGGCTTATTCTAATCCAATTAGGGTTTTTAACCAATCTTGTGCATCCAATATGTGATTTTGTGTCATTGGTTGAACATTTAGGTCATTTTTGTCCTCCCTAGGATTATTCTAATCCAATTAGGGTTTTTAACCAATCTTGTGCATCAAATATGTGATTTTGTGTCATTTTGTGTCATTGGTTGAACATTTAGGTCATTTTCGTCCTCCCTAGGCTAATTCTAATCCAATTAGGGTTTTTAACCAATCTTGTGCATCAAATATGTGATTTTGTGTCATTTTGTGTCATTGGTTGAACATTTAGGTCATTTTCGTCCTCCCTAGGCTTATTCTAATCATATTAGGGTTTTTAACCAATCTTGTGCATCCAATATGTGATTTTGTGTCATTTTGTGTCATTGGTTGAACATTTAGGTCATTTTAGTCCTCCCTAGGCTTATTCTAATCCAATTAGGGTTTTTAACCAATCTTGTGCATCCAATATGTGATTTTGTGTCATTTTTTGTCATTGGTTGAACATTTAGGTCATTTTCGTCCTCGCTAGGCTAATTCTAATCCAATTAGGGTTTTTAACCAATCTTGTGCATCCAATATGTGATTTTGTGTCATTGGTTGAACATTTAGGTCATTTTTGTCCTCCCTAGGCTTATTCTAATCCAATTAGGGTTTTTAACCAATCTTGTGCATCCAATATGTGATTTTGTGTCATTGGTTGAACATTTAGGTCATTTTTGTCCACCCTAGGCTTATTCTAATCCAATTAGGGTTTTTAACCAATCTTGTGCATCCAATATGTGATTTTGTGTCATTGGTTGAACATTTAGGTCATTTTCGTCCTCCCTAGGCTTATTCTAATCCAATTAGGGTTTTTAACCAATCTTGTGCATCCAATATGTGATTTTGTGTCATTGGTTGAACATTTAGGTCATTTTCGTCCTCCCTATTCTTATTCTAATCCAACTAGAGTTTTTAACCAATCTTTTGCATCCAATATGTGATTTTGTGTCATTGGTTGAACATTTAGGTCATTTTCGTCCTCCCTAGGCTTATTCTAATCCAATTAGGGTTTTTAACCAATCTTGTGCATGCAATATGTGATTTTGTGTCATTGGTTGAACATTTAGGTCATTTTCGTCCTCCCTAGGCTTATTCCAATCCAATTAGGGTTTTTAACCAATCTTGTGCAACCAATACGTGATTTTCTGTCATTTTGTGTCATTGGTTGAACATTTAGGTCATTTTCGTCCTCCCTAGGCTTATTCTAATCCAATTAGGGTTTTTAACCAATCTTGTGCATCCAATATGTGATTTTGTGTCATTGGTTGAACATTTAGGTCATTTTCGTCCTCCCTAGGCTTATTCAAATCCAATTAGGGTTTTTAACCAATCTTGTGCATCCAATATGTCATTTTGTGTCATTTTGTGTCATTGGTTGTACATTAAGGTCATTTTCGTCCTCCCTAGGCTTATTCTAATCCAATTAGGAATTTTAACCAATCTTGTGCATCCAATATGTGATTTTGTGTCATTGGTTGAACATTTAGGTCATTTTCGTCCTCCCTAGACTTATTCTAATCCAATTAGGGTTTTTAACCAATCTTGTGCATCCAATGTGGGATTTTGTGTCATTTTGTGTCATTGGATGAACATTGAGGTCATTTTCGTCCTCCCTAGGGTTATTCTAATCCAATTAGGGTTTTTAACCAATCTTGTGCATCCAATATGTGATTTTGTGTCATTTTGTGTCATTGGTTGAACATTTAGGTCATTTTCGTCCTCCCTAGGCTTATTCTAATCCAATTAGGGTTTTTAACCAATCTTGTGCATCCAATATGTGATTTTGTGTCATTTTGTGTCATTGGTTGAACATTTAGGTCATTTTCGTCCTCCATAGGCTTATTCTAATCCATTTAGGGTTTTTAACCAATCTTGTGCATCCAATATGTGATTTTGTGTCATTGGTTGCACATTTAGGTCATTTTCGTCCTCCCTAGGCTTATTCTAATCCAATTAGGGTTTTTAATCAATCTTGTGCATCCAATATGTGATTTTGTGTCATTTTGTGTCATTGGTTGAACATTTAGGTCATTTTCGTCCTCCCTAGGCTTATTCTAATCCAATTAGGGTTTTTAACCAATCTTGTGCATCCAATATGTGATTTTGTGTCATTGGTTGAACATTTAGGTCATTTTCGTCCTCCCTAGGCTTATTATAATCCAACTAGGGTTTTTAACCAATCTTGTGCATCCAATATGTGATTTTGTGTCATTTTGTGTCATTGGTTGAACATTTAGGTCATTTTCGTCCTCCCTAGGCTTATTCTAATCCAATTAGGGTTTTTAACCAATCTTGTGCATCCAATATGTGATTTTGTGTCATTTTATGTCATTGGTATAACATTTAGGTCATTATCGTCCTCCCTAGGCCTATTCTAATCCAATTAGGGTTTTTAACCAATCTTGTGCATCCAATATGTGATTTTGTGTCATTTTGTGTCATTGGTTGAACATTTAGGTCATTTTCGTCCTCCCTAGGCTTATTCTAATCCAATTAGGGTTTTTAACCAATCATGAGCATCCAATATGTGATTTTGTGTCATTTTGTGTCATTGGTTGAACATTTAGGTCATTTTCGTCCTCCCTAGGCTTATTCTAATCCAATTAGGGTTTTTAACCAATCTTGTGCATCCAATATGTGATTTTGTGTCATTGGTTGAACATTTAGGTCATTTTCGTCCTCGCTAGGCTTATTCTAATCCATTTAGGGTTTTTAACCAATCTTGTGCATCCAATATGTGATTTTGTGTCATTGGTTGAACATTTAGGTCATTTTTGTCCTCCCTAGGATTATTCTAATCCAATTAGTGTTTTTAACCAATCTTGTGCATCAAATATGTGATTTTGTGTCATTTTGTGTCATTGGTTGAACATTTAGGTCATTTTCGTCCTCCCTAGGCTTATTCTAATCATATTAGGGTTTTTAACCAATCTTGTGCATCCAATATGTGATTTTGTGTCATTTTGTGTCATTGGTTGAACATTTAGGTCATTTTAGTCCTCCCTAGGCTTATTCTAATCCAATTAGGGTTTTTAACCAATCTTGTGCATCCAATATGTGATTTTGTGTCATTGGTTGAACATTTAGATCATTTTCGTCCTCCCTAGGCTTATTCTAATCCAATTAGGGTTTTTAACCAAACTTGTGCATCCAATATGTGATTTTGTGTCATTTTTTGTCATTGGTTGAACATTTAGGTCATTTTCGTCCTCCCTAGGCTAATTCTAATCCAATTAGG
>JBBPBQ010000008.1:5921571-5940689 GCA_037974755.1 Cicer yamashitae | reverse complement strand
TAAATGTTCAACCAATGAAACAAAATCACATATTGGATGCACAAGATTGGTTAAAAACCCTAATTGGAATAGAATAAGCCTAGGGAGGACGAAAATGACCTAAATGTTCAACCAATGACACAAAATCACATATTGGATGCACAAGATTCGTTAAAAACCCTAATTGGATTAGAATAAGCCTAGGGAGGACAAAAATGACCTAAATGTTCAACCAATGACACAAAGTCACATATTTGATGCACAAGATTGGTTAAAAACCCTAATTGGATTAGAATAAGGCTAGAGAGGACGAAAATGATCTAAATGTTCAACCAATGACACAAAATGACACAAAATCACATATTGGATGCACAAGATTGGTTAACAACCCTAATTCGATTAGAAGAAGCCTAGGGAGGACGAAAATGACCTAAATGTTCAACCAATAACACAAAATGACACAAAATCACATATTGGATGCACAAGATTGGTTAAAAGCCCTAATTGGAATAGAATAAGCCTAGGGAGGACGAAAAAGACCTAAATGTTCAATCAATGACACAAAATCACATGTTGGATGCACAAGATTGGTTAAAAACCCTAATTCGATTAGAAGAAGCCTAGGGAGGACGAAAATGACCTAAATGTTCAACCAATCACACAAAATGACACAAAATCACATATTGGATGCACAAGATTGGTTAAAAACCCTAATTGGATTAGAATAAGGCTAGGGAGGACGAAAATGATCTAAATGTTCAACCAATGACACAAAATCACATATTGGATGCACAAGATTGGTTAAAAACTCTAATTGGATTAGAATAAGGCTAGGGAGGACGAAAATGACCTAAATGTTCAACCAATGACACAAAATGACACAAAATCACATATTGGATGCACAAGATTGGTTAAAAACCCTAATTGGTTTAGAATAAGCCTAGGGAGGACGAAAATGACCTAAATGTTCAACCAATGAGACAAAATCACATATTGGATGCACAAGATTGGTTAACAACCCTAATTCGATTACAATAAGCATAGGGAGGACGAAAATGATCTAAATGTTCAACCAATGACACAAAATGACACAAAATCACATATTGGATGCACAAGATTGGTTAAAAACCCTAATTGGATTAGAATAAGCCTAGGGAGGACGAAAATGACCTAAATGTTCAACCAATGACACAAAATGACACAAAATCACATATTGGATGCACAAGATTGGTTAAAAACCCTAATTGGATTAGAATAAGCCTAGGGAGGACGAAGAAGACCTAAATGTTCAACCAATGACACAAAATCACATATTAGATGCACAAGATTGGTTACAAACCCTAATTGGATTAGAATATGCCTAGGGAGGACGAAAATGACCTAAATGTTCAACCAATGACACAAAATCACATATTGGATGCACAAGATTGGTTAAAAACCCTAATTGGATTAGAATAAGCCTAGGGAGGACGAAAATGACCTAAATGTTCAACCAATGACACAAAATCACATATTGGATGCACAAGATTGGTTAAAAACTCTAATTGGATTAGAATAAGCCTAGGGACGACGAAAATGACCTAAATGTTCAACCATTAAAACAAAATCACATATTTGATGCACAAGATTTGTTAAAAACCGTAATTGGATTAGAATAAGCTTAGGGAGGACGAAAATGACCTAAATGTTCAACCAATGACACAAAATGACACAAAATCACATATTGGATGCACAAGATTGGTTAAAAACCCTAATTGGATTAGAATAAGTCTAGGGAGGACGAAAATGACCTAAATATTCAACCAATGACACAAAACCACATATTGGATGCACAAGATTGGTTAAAAACCCTAATTGGATTAGAATAAGCCTAGGGAGGACGAAAATGACCTAAATGTTCAACCAATGACACAAAATGACACAAAATCACATATTGGATGCACAAGATTGGTTAAAAACCCTAATTGGATTAGAATAAGCCTAGGCAGGACGAAAATGACCTAAATGTTAAACCAATGACACAAAATGACAAAAAATCACATACTGGATGCACAAGATTGGTTAAAAACCCTAATTGGATTAGAATAAGCCTAGGGAGGACGAAAATGACCTAAATGTTCAACCAATGACACAAAATGACACAAAATCACATATTGGATGCACAACATTGGTTAAAAACCCTAATTGGATTAGAATTAGCCTAGGGAGGACGAAAATCACCTAAATGTTCATCCAATGACAAAAAATGAAACAAAATCACATATTGGATGCACAAGATTGGTTAAAAACCCTAATTGGATTAGAATAAGCCTAGGGAGGACGAAAATGACCTAAATGTTCAACCAATGACACAAAATCACATATTGGATGCACAAGATTGGATAAAATCACTAATTGGATTAGAATAAGCCTAGGGAGGACGAAAATGACCTAAATGTTCAACCAATGACACAAAATCACATATTGGATGCACAAGATTGGTTAAAAACCCTAATTGGATTAGAATATGCCTAGGGAAGAGGAAAATGACCTAAAAGTTCAACCCATGACACAAAATCACATATTGGATGCACAAGATTGGTTAAAAACCCTAATTGGATTAGAATAAGCCTAGGGAGGACGAAAATGACCTAAATGTTCAACCAATGACACAAAATCACATATTGGATGCACAAGATTGGTTAAAAATCCTTATTGGATTAGAATAAGCCTAGGGAGGACGAAAATGACCTAAATGTTCAACCAATGACACAAAATCACATATTGGATGCACAAGATTGGTTAAAAACCCTAATTGGATTAGAATAAGCCTAGGGAGGACGAAAATGACCTAAATGTTCAACAGATGACACAAAATGACACAAAATCACATATTGGATGCACAAGATTGGTTAAAAACCCTAATTGGATTAGAATAAGCCTAGGGAGGACGAAAATGACCTAAATGTTCAACCAATGACACAAAATCACATATTGGATGCACAAGATTGGTTAAAAACCGTAATTGGATTAGAATAAGCCTATGGAGGACGAAAATGACCTAAATGTTCAACCAATGACACAAAATCACATATTGGATACCCAAGATTGGTTAAAAACCCTAATTGGATTAGAATAAGCCTAGGGAGGACGAAAATGACCTAAATGTTCAACCAATGACACAAAATGACACAAAATCACATATTGGATGCACAAGATTGGTTAAAAACCCTAATTGGATTAGAAAACGCCTAGGGAGGACGAAAATGACCTAAATGTTCAACCAATAACACAAAATGACACAAAATCACATATTGGATGCACAAGATTGGTTAAAAACCCTAATTGGATTAGAATAAGCCTAGGGAGGACGAAAATGACCTAAATGTTCAACCAATGACACAAAATGACACAAAATCACATATTGGATGCACAAGATTGGTTAAAAACCCTAATTGGATTAGAATAAGCCTAGGGACGACAAAAATGACCTAAGTGTTCAACCAATGACACAAAATCACATATTGGATGCACAACATTGGTTAAAAACCGTAATTGGATTAGAATAAGCCTAGGGAGGACAAAAATGACCTAAATGTTCAACCAATGACACAAAATGACACAAAATCACATATTTGATGCACAAGATTGGTTAAAAACCCTAATTGGATTAGAATAAGCCTAGGGAGGACGAAAATGACCTAAATGTTCAACCAATGACACAAAATGACACAAAATCACATATTGGATGCACAAGATTGGTTAAAAACCCTAATTGGATTAGAATAAGCCTAAGGAGGACCAAAATGACCTAAACGTTCAACCAATGACACAAAATCACATATTTGATGCACAAGATTTTTTAAAAACCCTAATTGGATTAGAATAAGCCTAGGGAGGACGAAAATGACCTAAATGTTCAACCAATGACACAAAATCACATATTGGATGCACAAGATTGGTTAAAAACCCTAATTGGATTAGAATAAGCCTAGGGAGGACCAAAATGACCTAACTGTTCAACCAATGACACAAAATGCACAAAATCACATATTGGATGCACAAGATTGGTTAAAAACCCTAATTGGATTAGAATAAGCCTAGGGAGGACGAAAATGACCTAAATGTTCAACCAATGACACAAAATCACATATTGGATGCACAAGATTGGTTAAAAACCCTAATTGGATTAGAATAAGCCTAGGGAGGACGAAAATGACCTAAATGTTCAACCAATGACACAAAATCACATATTGGATGCACAAGATTGGTTAAAAACCCTAATTGGATTAGAATAAGCCTAGGGAGGACGAAATTGACCTAAAAGTTCAACCAATGACACAAAATCACATATTGGATGCACAAGATTGGTTAAAAACCCTAATTGGATTAGAATAAGCCTAGGGAGGACGAAAATGACCTAAATGATCAACCAATAACACAAAATGACACAAAATCACATATTGGATGCACATGATTGGTTAAAAACCATAATTGGATTAGAATAAGTCTAGGGAGGACGAAAATGACCTAAATGTTCAACCAATGACACAAAATGACACAAAATCACATATTGGATGCACAAGATTGGTTAAAAACCCTAATTGGATTAGAATAAGCCTAGGGAGGACGAAAATGACCTAAATGTTCAACCAATGACACAAAATCACATATTGGATGCACAAGATTGGTTAAAAACCCTAATTGGATTAGAATAAGGCTAGAGAGGACGAAAATGACCTAAATGTTCAACCAATGACACAAAATGACACAAAATCACACATTGGATGCACAAGATTGGTTTAAAACCCTAATTGGTTTAGAATAAGGCTAGGGAGGACGAAAATGACCTAAATGTTCAACCAATGACACAAAATGAGACAAAATCAAATATTGGATGCACAAGATTGGTTAATCACCCTAATTGGATTAGAATAAGGCTAGGGAGGACGAAAATGATCAAAATGTTCAACCAATGACACAAAATGGAACAAAATCACATATTGGTTAAAAACCCTAATTGGATTACAATAAGCCTAGGGAGGACGAAAATGATCTAAATGTTCAACCAATGACACAAAATCACATATTGGATGCACAAGATTGGTTAAAAACCCTAATTGGATTAGAATAAGCCTAGGGAGGTCGAAAATGACCTAAATGTTCAACCAATGACACAAAATGACACAAAATCACATATTGGATGCACAAGATTGGTTAAAAACCCTAATTGGATTAGAATAAGGCTAGGGAGGACGAAAATGATCTAAATGTTCAACCAATGACACAAAATCACATATTGGATGCACAAGATTGGTTAAAAACCCTAATTTGATTAGAATAAGCCTAGGTAGGACGAAAATGACCCAAATGTTCAACCATGGACACAAAATAACACAAAATCACATATTGGATGCACAAGATTGGTTAAAAACCCTAATTGGATTAGAATAAGCCTAGGGAGGACGAAAATAACCTAAATGTTCAACCAATGACACAAAATCACATATTGGATGCACAAGATTGGTTAAAAACCCTAACTGGAATAGAATAAGCCTAGGGAGGACGAAAATGACCTAAATGTTCAACCAATGACACAAAATCACATATTGGATGCACAAGATTGGTTAAAAACCCTAATTGGATTAGAATAAGCCTAGGGAGGACGAAAATGACCTAAATGTTCAACCAATGACACAAAATCACATATTGGATGCACAAGATTGGTTAAAAACTCTAATTGGATTAGAATAAGCCTAGGGAGGACGAAAATGACCGATATGTTCAACCAATGACACAAAATGACACAAAATCACATATTGGATGCACAAGATTGGTTAAAAACCCTAATTGGATTAGAATAAGCCTAGGGAGGATGAAAATGACCTAAATGTTCAACCAATGACACAAAATGACACAAAATCACATATTGGATGCACTAGATTGGTTAAAAACCCTAATTGGATTAGAATAAGCCTAGGGAGGACGAAAATGACCTAAATGTTCAACCAATGACACAAAATGACACAAAATCACATATTGGATGCACAAGATTGGTTAAAAACCCTAATTGGATTTGAATAAGACTAGGGAGGACGAAAATGACCTAAATGTGCAACCAATGACACAAAATGATACAAAATCACGTATTAGATGCACAAGATTGGTTAAAAACCCTAATTGGATTAGAATAAGCCTAGGGAGGACGAAAATGACCTAAATGTTCAATCAATCACACAAAATCACACAAAATGACACAAAATCACATATTGGCTGCCCAAGTTTGGTTAAAAACCCTAATTGGATTAAAAAAGCCTAGGGACGACGAAAATGACCTAAATGTTCAACCAATGACACAAAATGACACAAAATCACATATTGGATGCACAAGATTGGTTAAAAACCCTAATTGGATTAGAATAAGCCTAGGGAGGACGAAAATGACCTAAATGTTCAACCAATGACACAAAATCACATATTGGATGCACAAGATTGGTTAAAAACCCTAATTGGATTTGAATAAGCCTAGGGAGGACAAAAATGACCTAAATGTTCAACCAATGACACAAAATGACACAAAATCACATATTGGATGCACAAGATTGGTTAAAAACCCTAATTGGATTAGAATAAGGCTAGGGAGGACGAAAATGACCTAAATGTTCAACCAATGACACAAAATGACACAAAATCAAATATTGGATGCACAAGATTGGTTAAAAACCCTAATTGGTTTAGAATAAGCCTAGGGAGGACGAAAATGACCTAAATGTTCAACCAATGACACAAAATGACACAAAATCAAATATTGGATGCACAAGATTGGTTAAAAACCCTAATTGGATTAGAATAAGGCTAGGGAGGACGAAAATGACCTAAATGTTCAACCAATGACACAAAATGACACAAAATCACATATTGGATGCACAAGATTGGTTAAAAACCCTTATTGGATTAGAATAAGCCTAGGGAGGACGAAAATGACCTAAATGTTCAACCAATGACATAAAATGACACAAAATCACATATTGGATGCACAAGATTGGTTAAAAACCGTAATTGGATTAGAATAAGCCTAGGGAGGACGAAAATGACCTAAATGTTAGACCAATGACACAAAATCACATATTGGATGCACAAGATTGGTTAAAAATCCTTATTGGATTAGAATAAGCCTAGGGAGGACGAAAATGACCTAAATGTTCAACCAATGACACAAAATCACATATTGGATGCACAAGATTGGTTAAAAACCCTAATTGGATTAGAATAAGCCTAGGGAGGACGAAAATGACCTAAATGTTCAACCAATGACACAAAATCACATATTGGATGCACAAGATTGGTTAAAAACTCTAATTAGATTAGAATAAGCCTAGGGAGGACGAAAATGACCTATATGTTCAACCAATGACACAAAATGACACAAAATCACATATTGGATGCACAAGATTGGTTAAAAACCCTAATTGGATTAGAATAAGCCTAGGGAGGACGAAAATGACCTAAATGTTGAACCAATGACACAAAATGACACAAAATCACATATTGGATGCACAAGATTGGTTAAAAACCCTAATTGGATTAAAATAAGCTTATGGAGGATGAAAATGACCTAAATGTTCAACCAATGACACAAAATGACACAAAATCACATATTAAATGCACAAGATTGGTTAAAAACCCTAATTGGATTAGAATAAGCCTAGGGAGGACGAAAATGACCTAAATGTTCAACCAATGACACAAAATGACACAAAATCACATATTGGATGCACAAGATTGGTTAAAAACCCTAATTGGATTAGAATAAGCCTAGGGGGGACGAAAATGACCTAAATGTTAAACCAATGACACAAAATGACAGAAAATCACATATTGGATGCACAAGATTGGTTAAAAACCCTAATTGGATTAGAATAAGCCTAGGGAGGACGAAAATGACCTAAATGTTCAACCAATGACACAAAATCACATATTGGATGCACAAGATTGGTTAAAAACCCTTATTGGATTAGAATAAGCCTAGGGAGGACGAAAATGACACAAAATGACACAAACTCACATATTCGATGCACAATGTTGGTTAAAAACCCTAATTGGATTAGAATAAGCCTAGGGAGGACGAAAATGACCTAAATGTTCAACCAATGACACAAAATGACACAAAATCACATATTGGATGCACAAGATTGGTTAAAAACCCTAATTGGATTAGAATAAGCCTAGGGAGGAGGAAAATGACCTAAGTGTTCAACCAATGACACAAAATGACACAAAATCACATATTTGATGCACAAGATTGGTTAAAAACCCTAATTGGATTAGAATAAGCCTAGGGAGGACGAAAATGACCTAAATGTTCAACCAATGACACAAAATGACACAAAATCACATATTGGATGCACAAGATTGGTTAAAAACCCTAATTGGATTAGAATAAGCCTAAGGAGGACCAAAATGACCTAAACGTTCAACCAATGACACAAAATCACATATTTGATGCACAAGATTTTTTAAAAACCCTAATTGGATTAGAATAAGCCTAGGGAGGACGAAAATGACCTAAATGTTCAACCAATGACACAAAATCACATATTGGATGCACAAGATTGGTTAAAAACCCTAATTGGATTAGAATAAGCCTAGGGAGGACCAAAATGACCTAACTGTTCAACCAATGACACAAAATGCACAAAATCACATATTGGATGCACAAGATTGGTTAAAAACCCTAATTGGATTAGAATAAGCCTAGGGAGGACGAAAATGACCTAAATGTTCAACCAATGACACAAAATCACATATTGGATGCACAAGATTGGTTAAAAACCCTAATTGGATTAGAATAAGCCTAGGGAGGACGAAAATGACCTAAATGTTCAACCAATGACACAAAATCACATATTGGATGCACAAGATTGGTTAAAAACCCTAATTGGATTAGAATAAGCCTAGGGAGGACGAAATTGACCTAAAAGTTCAACCAATGACACAAAATCACATATTGGATGCACAAGATTGGTTAAAAACCCTAATTGGATTAGAATAAGCCTAGGGAGGACGAAAATGACCTAAATGATCAACCAATAACACAAAATGACACAAAATCACATATTGGATGCACATGATTGGTTAAAAACCATAATTGGATTAGAATAAGTCTAGGGAGGACGAAAATGACCTAAATGTTCAACCAATGACACAAAATGACACAAAATCACATATTGGATGCACAAGATTGGTTAAAAACCCTAATTGGATTAGAATAAGCCTAGGGAGGACGAAAATGACCTAAATGTTCAACCAATGACACAAAATCACATATTGGATGCACAAGATTGGTTAAAAACCCTAATTGGATTAGAATAAGCTTAGGGAGGGCGAAAATGACCTAAATGTTCAAGCAATGACACAAAATGACACAAAATCACATATTGGATGCACAAGATTGGTTAAAAACCCTAATTGGATTAGAATAAGCCTAGGGAGGACGAAAATGACCTAAATGTTCAACCAATGACACAAAATCACATATTGGATGCACAAGATTGGTTAAAAACCCTAATTGGATTAGAATATGCCTAGGGAAGAGGAAAATGACATAAATGTTCAACCCATGACACAAAATCACATATTGGATGCACAAGATTGGTTAAAAACACTAATTGGATTAGAATAAGCCTAGGGAGGACGAAAATGACCTAAATGTTCAACCAATTACACAAAATCACATATTGGATTCACAAGATTGGTTAAAAACCCAAATTGGATTAGAATATGCCTAGGGAAGAGGAAAATGACCTAAATGTACAACCCATGACACAAAATGACACAAAATCACATATTGGATGCACAAGATTGGTTAAAAACCCTAATTGGATTAGAATAAGCCTAGGGAGGACGAAAATGACCTAAATGTTCAACCAATGACACAAAATCACATATTGGATGCACAAGATTGGTTAAAAACCCTAATTGGATTAGAATATGCCTAGGGAGGACGAAAATGACCTAAATGTTCAACCAATGACAGAAAATCACATATTGGATGCACAAGATTGGTTAAAAACCCTAATTGGATTAGAATAAGCCTAGGGAGGACGAAAATGACCTAAATGTTCAACCAATGACACAAAATCACATATTGGATGCACAAGATTGGTTAAAAACCCTAATTGGATTAGAATAAGCCTAGGGAGGACGAAAATGACCTAAATGTTCAACCAATGACACAAAATCACATATTGGATGCACAAGATTGGTTAACAACCCTAATTCGATTAGATGAAGCCTAGGGAGGACGAAAATGACCTAAATGTTCAACCAATAACACAAAATGACACAAAATCACATATTGGATGCACAAGATTGGTTAAAAGCCCTAACTGGATTAGAATAAGCCTAGGGAGGAAGAAAATGACCTAAATGTTCAACCAATGACACAAAATCACATATTGGATGCACAAGATTTGATAAAAACCCTAATTGGATTAGAATAAGCCTAGGGAGGACGAAAATGACCTAAATGTTCAACCAATGACACAAAATGACACAAAATCACATATTGGATGCACAAGATTGGTTAAAAACCCTAATTGATTTAGAATAAGCCTAGGGAGGACGAAAATGACCTAAATGTTCAACCGATGACACAAAATCACATATTGGATGCACAAGATTGGTTAAAAACCCTAATTCGATTAGAAAAAGCCTAGGGAGGACGAAAATGACGTAAATGTTCAACCAATGACACAAAATGACACATAATCACATATTGGATGCACAAGATTGGTTAAAAACCCTAATTGGAATAGAATAAGCCTAGGGAGGACGAAAATGACCTAAATGTTCAACCAATGACACAAAATCACATATTGGATGCACAAGATTGGTTAAAAACCCTAATTAGATTAGAATAAGGCTAGGGAGGACGAAAATGACCTAAATGTTCAACCAATGACACAAAATGACACAAAATCACATATTGGATGCACAAGATTGGTTAAAAACCCTAATTGGTTTAGAATAAGGCTAGGGAGGACCAAAATGATCTAAATGTTCAACCAATGACACAAACTGGCACAAAATCACATATTGGATGCACAAGATTGGTTAAAAACCCGAATTGGATTAGAATAAGCCTAGGGAGGACGAAAATGACCTAAATGTTCAACAAATGACACAAAATCACATATTGGATGCACAAGATTGGTTAACAACCCTAATTCGATTAGATGAAGCCTAGAGAGGACGAAAATGACCTAAATGTTCAACCAATAACACAAAATGACACAAAATCACATATTGGATGCACAAGATTGGTTAAAAGCCCTAATTGGAATAGAATAAGCCTAGGGAGGACGAAAATGACCTAAATGTTCAATCAATGACACAAAATCACATGTTGGATGCACAAGATTGGTTAAAAACCCTAATTCGATTAGAAGAAGCCTAGGGAGGACGAAAATGACCTAAATGTTCAACCAATGACACAAAATGACACAAAATCACATATTGGATGCACAAGATTGGTTAAAAACCCTAATTGGATTAGAATAAGGCTAGGGAGGACGAAAATGATCTAAATGTTCAACCAATGACACAAAATCACATATTGGATGCACAAGATTGGTTAAAAACCCTAATTTGATTAGAATAAGCCTAGGTAGGACGAAAATGACCCAAATGTTCAACCATGGACACAAAATAACACAAAATCACATATTGGATGCACAAGATTGGTTAAAAACCCTAATTGGATTAGAATAAGCCTAGGGAGGACGAAAATAACCTAAATGTTCAACCAATGACACAAAATCACATATTGGATGCACAAGATTGGTTAAAAACCCTAACTGGATTAGAATAAGCCTAGGGAGGACGAAAATGACCTAAATGTTCAACCAATGACACAAAATGACACAAAATCACATATTGGATGCACAAGATTGGTTAAAAACCCTAATTGGATTAGAATAAGGCTAGGGAGGACGAAAATGACCTAAATGTTCAACCAATGACACAAAATGACACAAAATCACATATTGGATGCACAAGATTGGTTAAAAACCCTAATTGGATTTGAATAAGCCTAGGGAGGACGAAAATGACCTAAATGTTCAACCGATGACACAAAATGACAAAAAATCACATATTGGATGCACAAGATTGGTTAAAAACCCTAATTGGATTAGAATAAGCCTAGGGAGGCCGAAAATGACCAAAATGTTCAACTGATGACACAAAATCACATATTGGATGCACAAGATTGGTTAAAAACCCTAATTAGATTAGAATAAGCCTAGGGAGGACGAAAATGACCTAAATGTTCAACCAATGACACAAAATCACATATTGGATGCACAAGATTGGTTAAAAACCCTAACTCGATTAGAAGAAGCCTAGGGAGGACGAAAATGACCTAAATGTTCAACCAATGACACAAAATGACACAAAATCACATATTGGATGCACAAGATTGGTTAAAAACCCTAATTGGATTAGAATAAGGCTAGGGAGGACGAAAATGACCTAAATGTTCAACCAATGACACAGAATGACACAAAATCACATATTGGATGCACAAGATTGGTGAAAAACCCTAATAGGTTTAGAATAAGCCTAGGGAGGACGAAAATGACCTAAATGTTCAACCAATGACACAAAATGACACAAAATCAAATATTGGATGCACAAGATTGGTTAAAAACCCTAATTGGATTAGAATAAGGCTAGGGAGGACGAAAATGATCTAAATGTTCAACCAATGACACAAAACGACACAAAATCGCATATTGGATGCACAAGATTGGTTAAAAACCCTAATTGGATTTCAATAAGCCTAGGGTGGACGAAAATGATCTAAATGTTCAACCAATGACACAAAATGACACAAAATCACATATTGGATGCACAAGATTGGTTAAAAACCCTAATTAGATTAGAATAAGCCTAGGGAGGACGAAAATGACCTAAATGTTCAACCAATGACACAAAATCACATATTGGATGCACAAGATTGGTTAAACACCCTAATTGGAATAGAATAAGCCTAGGGAGGACGAAAATGACCTAAATGTTCAACCAATGACACAAAATCACATATTGGATGCACAAGATTGGTTAAAAACCCTAATTGGATTAGAATAAGGCTAGGGAGGACGAAAATGACCTAAATGTTCAACCAATGACACAAAATGACACAAAATCACACATTGATTGCACAAGATTGGTTTAAAACCCTAATTGGTTTAGAATAAGGCTAGGGAGGACGAAAATGACCTAAATGTTCAACCAATGACACAAAATGAGACAAAATCAAATATTGGATGCACAAGATTGGTTAATCACCCTAATTGGATTAGAATAAGGCTAGGGAGGACGAAAATGATCAAAATGTTCAACCAATGACACAAAATGGAACAAAATCACATATTGGTTAAAAACCCTAATTGGATTACAATAAGCCTAGGGAGGACGAAAATGATCTAAATGTTCAACCAATGACACAAAATCACATATTGGATGCACAAGATTGGTTAAAAACCCTAATTGGATTAGAATAAGCCTAGGGAGGTCGAAAATGACCTAAATGTTCAACCAATGACACAAAATGACACAAAATCACATATTGGATGCACAAGATTGGTTAAAAACCCTAATTGGATTAGAATAAGGCTAGGGAGGACGAAAATGATCTAAATGTTCAACCAATGACACAAAATCACATATTGGATGCACAAGATTGGTTAAAAACCCTAAATGGATTAGAATAAGACTAGGGAGGACGAAAATGACCTAAATGTTCAACCAATGACACAAAATCACATATTGGATGCACAAGATTGGTTAAAAACCCTAATTGGATTAGAATAAGCCTAGGGAGGACGAAAATGACCTAAATGTTCAACCAATGACACAAAATAACATATTGGATGCACAAGACTAGTTAAAATCCCTAATTGGATTAGAATAAGCGTTGGGAGGACGAAAATGACCTAAATGTTCAACCAATGACACAAAATCACTAATTGGATGCACAAGATTGGTTAAAAACCCTAATTGGATTAGAATAAGCCTAGGGAGGACGAAAATGACCTAAATGTTCAACCAATGACACAAAATGACACAAAATCACATATGGGATGCACAAGATTGGTTAAAAACCCTAATTGGATTAGAATAACCCTAGGGAGGACGAAAATGACCTAAATGTTCAACCAATGACACAAAATGACACAAAATCACATATTAGATGCACCAAATTGGTTAAAAACGCTAATTGGAATAGAATAATCCTAGGGAGGACGAAAATGACCTAAATGTTCAACCAATGACACAAAAACACATATTGGATGCACAAGATTGGTTAAAAACCCTAATTGGATTAGAATAAACCTAGGCAGGACGAAAATGACCTAAATGTTCAACCAATGACACAAAATGACAAAAAATCACATACTGGATGCACAAGATTGGTTAAAAACCCTAATTGGATTAGAATAAGCCTAGGGAGGACGAAAATGACCTAAATGTTCAACCAATGACACAAAATCACATATTGGATGCACAAGATTGGTTAAAAACCCTAATTAGATTAGAATAAGGCTAGGGAGGACGAAAATGACCTAAATGTTCAACCAATGACACAAAATGACACAAAATCACATATTGGATGCACAAGATTGGTTAAAAACCCTAATTGGTTTAGAATAAGGCTAGGGAGGACGAAAATGATCTAAATGTTCAACCAATGACACAAACTGGCACAAAATCACATATTGGATGCACAAGATTGGTTAAAAACCCGAATTGGATTAGAATAAGCCTAGGGAGGACGAAAATGACCTAAATGTTCAACAAATGACACAAAATCACATATTGGATGCACAAGATTGGTTAACAACCCTAATTCGATTAGATGAAGCCTAGGGAGGACGAAAATGACCTAAATGTTCAACCAATGAAACAAAATCACATATTGGATGCACAAGATTGGTTAAAAGCCCTAATTGGAATAGAATAAGCCAAGGGAGGACGAAAATGACCTAAATGTTCAATCAATGACACAAAATCACATATTGGATGCACAAGATTGGTTAAAAACCCTAATTCGATTAGAAGAAGCCTAGGGAGGACGAAAACGACCTAAATGTTCAACCAATGACAAAAAATGACACAAAATCACATATTGGATGCACAAGATTGGTTAAAAACCCTAATTGGATTAGAATAAGCCTAGGGAGGACGAAAATGATCTAAATGTTCAACCAATGACATAAAATCACACAAAATCACATATTGGATGCACAAGAATGGTTAAAAACCCTAATTGGATTAGAATAAGGCTAGGGAGGACGAAAATGACCTAAATGTTCAACCAATGACACAAAATCACATATTGGATGCACAAGATTGGTTAAAAGCCCTAATTGGAATAGAATAAGCCTAGGGAGGACGAAAATGACCTAAATGTTCAACCAATGACACAAAATCACATATTGGATGCACAAGATTGGTTAAAAACCCTAATTGGATTAGAATAAGGCTAGGCAGGACGAAAATGACCTAAATGTTCAACCAATGACACAAAATGACACAAAATCACATATTGGATGCACAAGATTGGTTAAAAACCCTAATTGGATTAGAATAAGCCTAGGGAGGACGAAAATGATCTAAATGTTCAACCAATGACATAAAATCACACAAAATCACATATTGGATGCACAAGATTGGTTAAAAACCCTAATTGGATTAGAATAAGGCTAGGGAGGACGAAAATGACCTAAATGTTCAACCAATGACACAAAATCACATATTGGATGCACAAGATTGGTTAAAAGCCCTAATTGGAATAGAATAAGCATAGGGAGGACGAAAATGACCTAAATGTTCAACCAATGACACAAAATCACATATTGGATGCACAAGATTGGTTAAAAACCCTAATTGGATTAGAATAAGGCTAGGGAGGACGAAAATGACCTAAATGTTCAACCAATGACACAAAATGACACAAAATCACATATTGGATGCACAAAATTGGTTAAAAACCCTAATTGGAATAGAATAAGCCTAGGGAGGACGAAAATGACCTAAATGTTCAACCAATGACACAAAATCACATATTGGATGCACAAGATTGGTTAAAAACCCTAATTGGATTAGAATAAGCCTAGGGAGGACGAAAATGAACTAAATGTTCAATCAAATGACATAAAATCACATATTGGATGCACAAGATTGGTTAAAAACCCTAATTGGATTAGAATAAGCCTAGGGAGGACGAAAATGACCTAAATGTTCAACCAATGACACAAAATCACATATTGGATGCACAAGATTGGTTAAAACCCCTAATTGGATTGGAATAAGCCTAGGTAGGACGAAAATGACCTAAATGTTCAACCAATGACACAAAATCACATATTGGATGCACAAGATTGGTTAAAAACCCTAATTGGATTAGAATAAGCCTAGGGACGACGAAAATGACCTAAATGTTCAACCAATGACACAAAATCACATATTGGATGCACAAGATTTGTTAAAAACCGTAATTGGATTAGAATAAGCCTAGGGAGGACGAAAATGACCTAAATGTTCAACCAATGACACAAAATGACACAAAATCACATATTGGATGCACAAGATTGGTTAAAAACCCTAATTGGATTAGAATATGCCTAGGGAGGACGAAAATGACCTAAATGTTTAACTAATGACACAAAATCACATATTGGATGCACAAGATTGGTTAAAAACCCTAATTGGATTAGAATAAGCCTAGGGAGGACGAAAATGACCTAAATGTTCAACCAATGACACAAAATGACACAAAATCACATATTGGATGCACAAGATTGGTTAAAAAACCTAATTGGATTAAAATAAGCCTAGGGAGGACGAAAATGACCTAAATGTTCAAACAATGACACAAAATCACATATTGGATGCACAAGATTGGTTAAAAACCCTAATTGGATTAGAATAAGGCTAGGGAGGACGAAAATGACCTAAATGTTCAACCAATGACACAAAATGACACAAAATCACATATTGGATGCACAAGATTGGTTAAAAACCCTAATTGGATTAGAATAAGCCTAGGGAGGACGAAAATGACCTAAATGTTCAACAAATGACACAAAATGACACAAAATCACATATTGGATGGACAAGATTGGTTAAAAACCCTAATTGGATTAGAATAAGCCTAGGGAGGACGAAAATGACCTAAATGTTCAACCAATGACACAAAATGACACAAAATCACATATTGGATGCACAAGATTGGTTAAAAACCCTAATTCGATTAGAAGAAGCCTAGGGAGGACGAAAATGACCTAAATGTTCAACCAATGACACAAAATGACACAAAATCACATATTGGATGCACAAGATTGGTTAAAAACCCTAATTGGAATAGGATAAGCCTAGGGAGGACGAAAATGACCTAAATGTTCAACCAATGACACAAAATCACATATTGGATGCACAAGATTGGTTAAAAACCCTAATTGGATTAGAATAAGGCTAGGCAGGACGAAAATGACCTAAATGTTCAACCAATGACACAAAATGACACAAAATCACATATTGGATGCACAAGATTGGTTAAAAACCCTAATTGGAATAGAATAAGCATAGGGAGGACGAAAATGACCTAAATGTTCAACCAATGACACAAAATCACATATTGGATGCACAAGATTGGTTAAAAACCCTAATTGGAATAGAATAAGCCTAGGGAGGACGAAAATGACCTAAATGTTCAACCAATGACACAAAATCACATATTGGAAGCACAAGATTGGTTAAAAACCCTAATTGGAATAGAATAAGCCTAGGGAGGAGGAAAATGACCTAAATGTTCAACCAATGACACAAAATGACACAAAATCAAATATTGGAAGCACAAGATTGGTTGAAAACCCTAATTGGTTTAGAATAAGCCTAGGGAGGACGAAAATGACCTAAATGTTCAACCAATGACATAAAATGAAACAAAATCAAATATTGGATGCACAATATTTGTTAAAAACCCTAATTGGATTAGAATAAGGCTAGGGAGGACGAAAATGACCTAAATGTTCAACCAATGACACAAAATGACACAAAATCACATATTGGATGCAAAAGATTGGTTAAAAACCCTAATTGGATTAGAATAAGGCTAGGGAGGACGAAAATGACCTAAATGTTCAACCAATGACACAAAATCACATATTGGATGCACAAGATTGGTTAAAAACCCTAATTGGATTAGAATAAGGCTAGGGAGGACGAAAATGACCTAAATGTTCAACCAAGGACACAAAATGACACAAAATCACATATTGGATGCACAAGATTGGTTAAAAACCCTAATTGGTTTAGAATAACGCTAGGGAGGACGAAAATGATCTAAATGTTCAACCAATGACACAAACTGGCACAAAATCACATATTGGATGCACAAGATTGGTTAAAAACCCGAATTGGATTAGAATAAGCCTAGGGAGAACGAAAATGACCTAAATGTTCAACAAATGACACAAAATCACATATTGGATGCACAAGATTGGTTAACAACCCTAATTCGATTAGATGAAGCCTAGGGAGGACGAAAATGACCTAAATGTTCAACCAATAACACAAAATGACACAAAATCACATATTGGATGCACAAGATTGGTTAAAAGCCCTAATTGGAATAGAATAAGCCAAGGGAGGACGAAAATGACCTAAATGTTCAATCAATGACACAAAATCACATATTGGATGCACAAGATTGGTTAAAAACCGTAATTGGATTAGAATAAGCCTAGGGAGGACGAAAATGATCTAAATGTTCAACCAATGACATAAAATCACACAAAATCACATATTGGATGCACAAGATTGGTTAAAAACCCTAATTGGATTAGAATAAGGCTAGGGAGGACGAAAATGACCTAAATGTTCAACCAATGACACAAAATCACATATTGGATGCACAAGATTGGTTAAAAGCCCTAATTGGAATAGAATAAGCCTAGGGAGGACGAAAATGACCTAAATGTTCAACCAATGACACAAAATCACATATTGGATGCACAAGATTGGTTAAAAACCCTAATTGGATTAGAATAAGGCTAGGCAGGACGAAAATGACCTAAATGTTCAACCAATGA
>JBBPBQ010000008.1:5905581-5919398 GCA_037974755.1 Cicer yamashitae | reverse complement strand
TCCTCCCTAGGCTTATTCTAATCCAATTAGGGTTTTTAACCAATCTAGTGCATGCAATATGTGATTTTGTGTCATTGGTTTAACATTTAGGTCATTTTCGTCTTCCCTAGGGTTATTCTAATCCAATTAGGGTTTTTAACCAATCTTGTGCATCCAATATCTGATTTTGTGTCATTTTGTGTCATTGGTTGAACATTTAGGTCATTTTCATTCTCCTTAGGCTTATTCTCATCCAATTAGGGTTTTTAACCAATCTTGTGCATCCAATATGTGATTTTGTGTCATTTTGTGTCATTGGTTGAACATTTCGATCATTTTCGTCCTTCCGGGGCTTATTCTAATCCAATTAGAGTTTTTAACCAATCTTGTGCAGCCAATATGTGATTTTGTGTCATTGGTTGAACATTTAGGTCATTTTCGTCCTCCCTAGGCTTATACTAATACAATTACGGTTTTTAACCAATCTTGTGCATCCAATATGTGATTTTGTGTCATTGGTTGAACATTTAGGTCATTTTCTTCCTCCCTAGGCTTATTCTAATCCAATTAGGGTTTTTAACCAATCTTGTGCATCCAATATGTGATTTTGTGTCATTTTGTGTCATGGGTTGAACATTTAGGTCATTTTCCTCTTCCCTAGGCATATTCTAATCCAATTAGGGTTTTTAACCAATCTTGTGCATCCAATATGTGATTTTGTGTCATTTTGTGTCATTGGTTGAACATTTAGGTCATTTTCATCCTCCCTAGGCTTATTCTAATCCAATTAGTGATTTTAACCAATCTTGTGCATCCAATATGTGATTTTGTGTCATTGGTTGAACATTTAGGTCATTTTCGTCCTCCCTAGGCTTATTCTAATCCAATTAGGGTTTTTAACCAATCTTGTGCATCCAATATGTGATTTTGTGTCATTGGTTGAACATTTAGGTCATTTTCGTCCTCCCTAGGCTTATTCTAATCCAATTAGGGTTTTTAACCAATCTTGTGCATCCAATATGTGATTTTGTGTCATTGGTTGAATATTTAGGTCATTTTCGTCCTCCCTAGGCTTATTCTAATCCAATTAGGGTTTTTAACCAATCTTGTGCACCCAATATGTGATTTTGTGTCATTTTGTGTCATTGGTTGAACATTTAGTTCATTTTTGTCCTCCCTAGGCTTATTCTAATCCAATTAGGGTTTTTAACCAATCTTGTGCATATAATAAGTGATTTTGTGTCATTGGTAATCCAATTAGGTCATTTTCGTCCTCGCTAGGCTTATTCTAATCCAATTAGAATTTTTAACCAATCTTGTGCATCCAATATGTGATTTTGTGTCATTGGTTGCACATTTAGGTCATTTTCGTCCTCCCTAGGCTTATTCTAATCCAATTAGGGTTTTTAACCAATCTTGTGCATCCAATATGTGATTTTGTGTCATTGGTTGAACATTTAGGTCATTTTCGTCCTCCCTAGGCTTATTCTAACCAATTAGGGTTTTTAACCAATATTATGCATCCAATATGTGATTTTTTGTCATTTTGTGTCATTGGTTGAACATTTAGGTCATTTTCGTCCTCCCAAGGCTTATTCTAATCCAATTAGGGTTTTTAACCAATCTTGTGCATCCAATATGTGATTTTGTGTCATTGGTTGAACATTTATGTCATTTTCGTCCTCCCTAGGCTTATTCTAATCCAATTAGGGTATTTAACCAATCTTGTGCATCCAATATGTGATTTTGTGTCATTTTGTGTCATTGGTTGAACATTTAGGTCATTTTCGTCCTCCCTAGGCTTATTCTAATCCAATTAGGGTTTTTAACCAATCTTGTGCATCCAATATGTGATTTTGTGTCATTGGTTGAACATTTAGGTCATTTTCGTCCTCCCTAGGCTTATTCTAATCCAATTAAGGTTTTTAACCAATCTTATATATCCAATATGTGATTTTGTGTAATTTTATGTCATTGGTTGAACATTTAGGTCATTTTCGTCCTCCATAGGCTTATTCTAATCCAATTAGGGTTTTTAACCAATCTTGTGCATCCAATATGTGATTTTGTGTCAATGGTTGAACATTTAGGTCATTTTCGTCCTCCCTAGGCTTATTCTAATCCAATTAGGGTTTTTAACCAATCTTGTGCATCCAATATGTGATTTTATGTCATTTTGTGTCATTGGTTGAACATTTAGGTCATTTTCGTCCTCCCTAGGCTTATTCTAATCCAATTAGGGTTTTTAACCAAACTTGTGCATCCAATATGTGATTGTGTCATTGGTTGAACATTTAGGTCATTTTCGTCCTCCCTAGGCTTATTCTAATCCAATTAGGGTTTTTAACCAATCTTGTGCATCCAATATGTGATTCTGTGTCATTTTGTGTCATTGGTTGAACATTTAGGTCATTTTCGTCCTCCCTAGGCTTATTCTAATCCAATTAGGGTTTTTAACCAATCTTGTGCATCCAATATGTCATTTTGTGTCATTGGTTGAACATTTAGGTCATTTTCGTCCTCCCTAAGCTTATTCTAATCCAATTAGGGTTTTCAACCAATCTTTGCATCCAATATGTGATTTTGTGTCTTTTTGTGTCATTGGTTGAACATTTAGGTCATTTTCGTCCTCCCTAGGCTGATTCTAATCCAATTAGGGTTTTTAACCAATCTTGTGCATTCAATATGTGATTTTGTCATTCGTTGAACATTAGGTCATTTTCGTCCACCCTAGGCTTATTCTAATCCAATTAGGGTTTTTAACCAATCTTGTGCATCCAATATGTGATTTTATGTCATTTTGTGTCATTGGTTGAACTTTTAGGTCATTTACGTCCTCCCTAGGCTTATTCTAATCCAATTAGGGTTTTTAACCAATCTTGTGCGTCCAATATGTGATTGTGTCATTGGTTGAACATTTAGGTCATTTTCGTCCTCCCTAGGCTTATTCTAATCCAATTAGGGTTTTTAACCAATCTTGTGCATCCAATATGTGATTCTGTGTCATTTTGTGTCATTGGTTGAACATTTAGGTCATTTTCTCCTCCCTAGGCTTATTCTAATCCAATTAGGGTTTTTAACCAATCTTGTGCATCCAATATGTGATTTTGGGTCATTGGTTGAACATTTAGGTCATTTTCGTCCTCCCTAGGCTTATTCTAATCCAATTAGGGTTTTTAACCAATCTTGTGCATCCAATATGTGATTTTGTGTCATTTTGTGTCATTGGTTGAACATTTATGTCATTTTTGTCCTCCCTAGGCTTATTCTAATCCAATTTGGATTTTTAACCAATCTTGTGCATCCAATATGTGATTTTGTGTCATTGGTTGAACATTTAGGTCATTTTCGTCCTCCCTAGGCTTATTCTAATCCAATTAGGGTTTTTAACCAATCTTGTGCATCCAATATGTGATTTTGTGTCATTGGTTGAACATTTAGGTCATTTTAGTCCTCCCTATGCTTATTCTAATCCAACTAGAGTTTTTAACCAATCTTTTGCATCCAATATGTGATTTTGTGTCATTGGTTGAACATTTAGGTCATTTTCGTCCTCCCTAGGCTTATTCTAATCCAATTAGGGTTTTTAACCAATCTTGTGCATCCAATATGTGATTTTGTGTCATTGGTTGAATATTTAGGTAATTTTCGTCCTCCTTAGGCTTATTCTAATCCAATTAGGGTTTTTAACCAATCTTGTGCATCCAATATGTGATTCTGTGTCATTTTGTGTCATTGGTTGACATTTAGGTCATTTTCGTCCTCCCTAGGCTTATTCTAATCCAATTAGGGTATTTAACCAATCTTGTGCATCCAATATGTGATTTTGTGTCATTAGTTGAACATTTAGGTCATTTTCGTCCTCCCTATGCCTATTCTAATCCAACTAGAGTTTTTAACCAATCTTGTGCATCCATTATGTGATTTTGTGTCATTGGTTGAACATTTAGGTCACTTTCGTCCTCCTTAGGCTTATTCTAATCCAATTAGGGTTTTTAACCAATCTTGTGCATCCAATATGTGATTTTGTGTCATTGGTTGAACATTTAGGTCATTTTCGTCCTCCCTAGGCTTATTCTAATCCAATTAGGGTTTTTAACCAATCTTGTGCATCCAATATGTGATTTTGTGTCATTGGTTGAACATTTAGGTCATTTTCGTCCCCCCTAGGCTTATTCTAATCCAATTAGGGTTTTTAACCAATCTTGTGCATCCAATATGTGATTTTGTGTCATTGGTTGAACATTTAGGTCATTTTCGTCCTCCCTAGGCTTATTCTAATCCAATTAGGGTTTTTAACCAATCTTGTGCATCCAATATGTGATTTTGTGTCATTGGTTGAACATTTAGGTCATTTTCGTCCTCCCTAGGCTTATTCTAATCCAATTAGGGTTTTTAACCAATCTTGTGCATCCAATATGTGATTTTGTGTCATCGGTTGAATATTTAGGTCATTTTTGTCCTCCCTAGGCTTATTCTAATCCAATTAGGGTTTTTAACCAATCTTGTGCATCCAATATGTGATTTTGTGTCATTGGTTGAACATTTAGGTCATTTTCGTCCTCCCTAGGCTTATTCTAATCCAATTAGGGTTTTTAACCAATCTTGTGCATCCAATATGTGATTTTGTGTCATTGGTTGAACATTTAGGTCATTTTCGTCCTCCCTAGGCTTATTCTAATCCAATTAGGGTTTTTAACCAATCTTGTGCATCCAATATGTGATTTTGTGTCATTGTGTCATTGGTTGAACATTTAAGTCATTTTCGTCCTCCCTAGGCTTATCCTAAGCAATTAGGGTTTTTAACCAATCTTGTGCATCCAATATGTGATTTTTTGTCATTGGTTGAACATTTAGGTCATTTTCGTCCTCCCTAGGCTTATTCTAATCCAATTAGGGTTTTTAACCAATCTTGTGCATCCAATATGTGATTTCGTGTCATTTTGTGTCATTGGTTGAACATTTAGGTCATTTTCGTCCTCCTTAGCCTTATTCTAATCCAATTAAGGTTTTTAACCAATCTTGTGCATCCAATATGTGATTTTGTGTCATTGGTTGAACATTTAGGTCATTTTCGTCCTCCCTAGGCTTATTCTAATCCAATTAGGGTTTTTAACCAATCTTGGGCATCCAATATGTGATTTTGTGTCATTGGTTGAACATTTAGGTCATTTTTATCCTCCCTAGGCATATTCTAATCCAATTAGGGTTTTTAACCAATCTTGTGCATCCAATATGTGATTTTGTGTCATTGGTTGAACATTTAGGTCATTTTCGTCCTCCCTAGGCTTATTCTAATCCAATTAGGGTTTTTAACCAATCTTGTGCATCCAATATGTGATTTTGTGTCATTTTGTGTCATTGGTTGAACATTTAGGTCATTTTCGTCCTCCCTAGGCTTATTCTAATCCAATTAGGGTTTTTAACCAATCTTGTGCATCCAATATGTGATTTGGTGTCATTGGTTGAAAATTTAGGTCATTTTCGTCCTCCCTAGGCTTATTCTAATCCAATTAGCGTTTTTAACCAATCTTGTGCGTCCAATATGTGATTTTGTGTCATTGGTTGAACATTTAGGTCATTTTCGTCCTCCACAGGCTTATTCTAATCCAATTAGGGTTTTTAACCAATCTTGTGCATCCAATATGTGAAATTGTGTCATTGGTTGAACATTTAGGTCCTTTTCGTCCTCCCTAGGCTTATTCTAATCCAATTAGGGTTTTTAACCAATCTTGTGCATCCAATATGTGATATTGTGTCATTGGTTGAACATTTAGGTCATTTTCGTCCTCGCTAGGCTTATTCTAATCCAATTAGGGTTTTTAACCAATCTTGTGCATCCAATATGTGATTTGGTGTCATTTTCTGTCATTGGTTGAACATTTAGGTCATTTTCGTCCTCCCTAGGCTTATTCTAATCCAATTAGGGTTTTTACCCAATCTTGTGCATCCAATATGTGATTTTGTGTCATTTTGTGTCATTGGTTGAACATTTAGGTCATTTTCGCCCTCCCTAGGCTTATTCTAATCCAATTAGGGTTTTTAACCAATCTTGTGCATCCAATATGTGATTTTGTGTCATTGGTTGAACATTTAGATCATTTTCGTCCTCCCTAGGCTTATTCTAATCCAATTAGGGTTTTTAACCAATCTTGTGCATCCAATATGTGATTTTGTGTTATTGGTTGAACATTTAGGTCATTTTCGTCCTCCCTAGGCTTATTCTAATCCAATTAGGGTTTTTAACCAATCTTGTGCATCCAATATGTGATTTTGTGTCATTGGTTGAACATTTAGGTAATTTTCGTCCTCCCTAGGCTTATTCTAAACCAATTAGGGTTTTTAACCAATCTTGTGCATCCAATATGTGATTTTGTGTCATTTTGTGTCATTGGTTGAACATTTAGGTCATTTTCGTCCTTCCTAGGCTTATTCTAATCCAATAAGGATTTTAACCTATCTTGTGCATCCAATATGTGATTTTGTGTCATTGGTTGAACATTTAGGTCATTTTCGTCCTCCCTAGGCTTATTCTAATCCAATTAGGGTTTTTAACCAATCTTGTGCATCCAATATGTGATTTTTTGTCATTTTGTGTCATTTGTTGAACATTTAGGTCATTGTCGTCCTCCCTAGGATTATTATAATCCAATTAGGGTTTTTAACCAATCTTGTGCATCCAATATGTGATTTTGTGTCATTGGTTGAACATTTAGGTCATTTTCGTCCTCCCTAGGCTTATTCTAATCCAATTAGGGTTTTTAACCAATCTTGTGCATCCAATATGTGATTTTGTGTCATTGGTTGAACATTTAGGTCATTTTCGTCCTCCCTAGGCTTATTCTAATCCAATTAGGGTTTTTAACCAATCTTGAGCATCCAATATGTGATTTTGTGTAATTTTGTGTCATTGGTTGAACATTTAGGTCATTTTCGTCCTCCCTAGGCTTATTCTAATCCAATTAGGGTTTTTAACCAATCTTGTGCATCCAATATGTGATTTTGTGTGATTTTGTGTCATTGGTTGAACATTTAGGTCATATTTGTCCTCCCTAGGCTTATTCTAATCCAATTAGGGTTTTTAACCAATCTTGATCATCCAATATGTGATTTTGTGTCATTGGTTGAACATTTAGGTCATTTTCGTCCTCCCTAGGCTTATTCTAATGCAATTAGGGTTTTTAACCAATCTTGTGCATCCAATATGTGATTTTGTGTCATTGGTTGAACATTTAGGTCATTTTCGTCCTCCCTAGGCTTATTCTAATCCAATTAGGGTTTTTAACCAATCTTGTGCATCCAATATGTGATTTTCTGTCATTGGTTGAACATTTATGTCATTTTCGTGCTCCCTAGGCTTATTCTAATCCAATTAGGGTTTTTATTTTGTGTCATTGGTTGAACATTTAGGTCATTTTCGTGCTCCCTAGGCTTATACTAATCCAATTAGGGTTTTTAACCAATCTTGTGCATCCAATATGTGATTTTGTGTCATTTTGTGTCATTGGTTGAACATTTAGGTCATTTTCGTCCTTCCTAGGCTTATTCTAATCCAATTAGGGTTTTTAACCAATCTTGTGCATCCAATATGTGATTTTGTGTCATTGGTTGAACATTTATGTCATTTTCGTCCTCCCTAGGCTTATTCTAATCCAATTAGGGTTTTTAACCAATCTTGTGCATCCAATATGTGATTTTGTGTCATTTTGTGTCATTGGTTGAACATATAGGTCATTTTCGTCCTCCCTAGGCTTATTCTAATCCAATGAGAGTTTTTAACCAATCTTGTGCATCCAATATGTGATTTTGTGTCATTGGTTGAACATTTAGGTCATTTTCGTCCTCCCTAGGCTTATTCTAATCCAATTAGGGTTTTTAACCAATCTTGTGCATCCAATATGTGATTTTGTGTCATTGGTTGAACATTTAGGTCATTTTCGTCCTCCCTAGGCTTATTTTAAACCAATTAGGGTTTTTAACCAATCATGTGCATCCAATATGTGATTTTGTGTCATTGGTTGAACATTTAGGTCATTTTTGTCCTCCCTAGGCTTATTCTAATCCAATTAGGGTTTTTAACCAATCTTGTGCATCCAATATGTGATTTTGTGTCATTGGTTGAACATTTAGGTCATTTTCGTCCTCCCTAGGCTTATTCTAATCCAATTAGGGTTTTTAACCAATCTTGTGCATCCAATATGTGATTTTGTGTCATTTTGTGTTATTGGTTGAACATTTAGGTCATTTTCGTCCTCCCTAGGCTTATTCTAATCCAATTAGGGGTTTTAACCAATCTTGTGCATCCAATATGTGATTTTTTGTCATTTTGTGTCATTGGTTGACCATTTAGGTCATTTTCGTCCTTCCTAGACTTATTCTAATCCAATTAGGGTTTTTAACCAATCTTGTGCATCCAGTATGTGATTTAGTGTCATTTTGTGTCATTGGTTGAACATTTAGGTCATTTTCGTCCTCCCTAGGCTTATTCTAATCCAATTAGGGTTTTTAACCAATCTTGTGCATCCAATATGTGATTTTGTGTCATTTTGTGTCATTGGTTGAACATTTAGGTCTTCTTCGTCCTCCCTAGGATCTTTTTAATCCAATTAGGGGTTTTAACCAATCTTGTGCATCCAATATGTGATTTTGTGTCATTGGTTGAACATTTAGGTCATTTTCGTCCTCCCTAGGCTTATTCTAATCCAATTAGGGTTTTTAACCAATCTTGTGCATCCAATATGTGATTTTGTGTCATTGGTTGAACATTTAGGTCATTTTCGTCCTCCCGAGGCTTATTCTAATCCAATTAGGGTTTTGAACCAATCTTGTGCATCCAATATGTGATTTTGTGTCATTGGTTGAACATTTAGGTCAGTTTCGTCCTCCCTAGGCTTATTCTAATCCAATTAGGGTTTTTAACCAATCTTGTGCATCCTAAATGTGATTTTGTATCATTTTGTGTAATTTGGTTGAACATTTAGGTCATTTTCGTCCTCCCTAGGCTTATTCTAATCCAATTAGGGTTTTTAACCAATCTTGTGCATCCAATATGTGATTTTGTGTCATTTTGTGTCATTGGTTGAACATTTAGGTCCATCTCTTCCTCCCTAGGCTTATTCTAATCCAATTAGGGTTTTTAACCAATCTTGTGCATCCAATATGTGATTTTGTGTCATTGGTTGAACATTTAGATCATTTTCGTCCTCCCTAGGCTTATTCTAATCCAATTAGGGTTTTTAACCAATCTTGTGCATCCAATATGTGATTTTGTGTCATTGGTTGAACATTTAGGTCATTTTAGTCCTCCCTAGGCTTATTCTAATCCAATTAGGGTTTTTAACCAATCTTGAGCATCCAATATGTGAATTTGTGTCATTTTGTGTCATTGGTTGAACATTTAGGTCATTTTCGTCCTCCCTAGGCTTATTCTAATCCAATTAGGGTTTTTAACCAATCTTGTGCATCCAATATGTGATTTTGTGTCATTGGTTGAACATTTAGGTCATTTTCGGCCTCCCAAGGCTTATTCTAATCCAATTAGGGTTTTTAACCAATCTTGTGCATCCAATATGTGATTTTGTGTCATTGGTTGAACATTTAGGTCATTTTCGTCCTCCCTAGGCTTATTCTAATCCAATTAGGGTTTTTAACCAATCTTGTGCATCCAATATGTGATTTTGTGTCATTGGTTGAACATTTAGGTCATTTTAGTCCTCCCTAGGCTTATTCTAATCCAATTAGGGTTTTTAACCAATCTTGTGCATCCAATATGTGATTTTGTGTAATTTTGTGTCATTGGTTGAACATTTAGGTCATTTTCGTCCTCCCTAGGCTTATTCTAATCCAATTAGGGTTTTTAACCAATCTTGTGCATCCAATATGTGATTTTGTTTCATTTTGTGTCATTGGTTGAACATTTAGGTCATTTTCGTCCTCCCTAGCCTTATTCTAATCCAATTAGGATTTTTAACCAATCTTGTGCATCCAATATGTGATTTTGTGTCATTGGTTGAACATTTATGTCATTTTCGTCCTCCCTAGGCTTATTCTAATCCAATTAGGGTTTTTAACCAATCTTGTGCATCCAATATGTGATTTTGTGTAATTTTGTGTCATTGGTTGAACATTTAGGTCATTTTCGTCCTCCCTAGGCTTATTCTAATCCAATTAGGGTTTTTAACCAATCTTGTGCATCCAATATGTGATTTGTGTCATTTTGTGTCATTGGTTGTATATTTAGGTCATTTTCGTCCTCCCTAGGCTTATTCTAATCCAATTAGGGTTTTTAACCAATCTTGTGCATCCAATATGTGATTTTGTGTCATTGGTTGAACATTTAGGTCATTTTTGTCCTCCCTAGGCTTATTCTAATCCAATTAGGGTTTTTAACCAATTTTGTGCATCCAATATGTGATTTTGTGTCATTTTGTGTCATTGGTTGAACATTTAGGTCATTTTCGTCCTCCCTAGGCTTATTCTAATCCAATTAGGGTTTTTAACCAATCTTGTGCATCCAATAAGTGATTTTGTGTCATTTTGTGTCATTGGTTGAACATTTAGGTAATTTTCGTCCTCCCTAGGCTTATTCTAATCCAATTAGGGTTTTTAACCAATCTTGTGCATCCAATATGTGATTTTGTGTCATTTTGTGTCATTGGTTGAACATTTAGGTCATTTTCGTCCTCCCTAGGCTTATTCTAATCCAATTAGGGTTTTTAACCAATCTTGTGCTTCCAATATGTGATTTTGTGTCATCGATTGAACATTTAGGTCATTTTCGTCCTCCCTAGGCTTATTCTAATCCAATTAGGGTTTTTAACCAATCTTGTGCATCCAATATGTGATTTTGTGTCATTGGTTGAACATTTAGGTCATTTTCGTCCTCCCTAGGCTTATTCTATTCCAATTAGGGTTTTTAACCAATCTTGTGCAACCAATATGTGATTTTGTGTCATTAGTTGAACATTTAGGTCATTTTCGTCCTCCCTAGGCTTATTCTGATCCAATTAGGGTTTTTAACCAATCTTGTGCATCCAATATGTGATTTTGTGTCATTTTGTGTCATTGGTTGAACATTTAGGTCATTTTCGTCCTCCCTAGGCTTATTCTAATGCAATTAGGGTGTTTAACCAATCTTGTGCATCCAATATGTGATTTTGTGTCATTTTGTGTCATTGGTTGAACATTTAGGTCATTTTCGTCCTCCCTAGGCTTATTCTAATACAATTAGGGTTTTTAACCAATATAGTGCGTCCAATATGTGGTTTTGTGTCATTTTGTGTCATTGGTTGAACATTTAGGTCATTTTCGTCCTCCCTAGGCTTATTCTAAACCAATTAGGGTTTTTAACCAATCTTGTGCATCCAATATGTGATTTTGTGTCATTTTGTGTCATTGGTTGAACATTTAGGTCATTTTCGTCCTCCCTAGGCTTATTCTAATCTAATTAAGGTTTTTAACCAATCTTGTGCATCCAATATGTGATTTTGTGTCATTAGTTGAACATTTAGGTCATTTTCGTCCTCCCTAGGCTTATTCTAATCCAATTAGGGTTTTTAACCCATCTTGTGCATCCAATATGTGATTTTGTGTCATTGGTTGAACATTTAGGTCATTTTCGTCCTCCCTAGGCTTATTCTAATCCAATTAGGGTTTTTAACCAATCTTGTGCTTCCAATATGTGATTTTGTGTCATTGGTTGAACATTTAGGTCATTTTCGTCCTCCCTAGGCTTATTCTAATCCAATTAGGGTTTTTAACCAATCTTGAGCATCCAATATGTGATTTTGTGTCATTTTGTGTCATTGGTTGAACATTTAGGTCATTTTCGTCCTCCCTAGGCTTATTCTAATCCAATTAGGGTTTTTAACCAATCTTGTGCATCCAATATGTGATTTTGTGTCATTGGTTGAACATTTAGGTCATATTTGTCCTCCCTAGGTTTATTCTAATCCAATTAGGGTTTTTAACCAATCTTGTGCATCCAATATGTGATTTTGTGTGATTTTGTGTCATTGGTTGAACATTTAGGTCATTTTCGTCCTCCCTAGGCTTATTCTAATCCAATTAGGGTTTTTAACCAATCTTGTGCATCCAATATGTGATTTTGTGTCATTGGTTGAACATTTAGGTCATTTTCGTCCTCCCTTGGCTAATTCTAATCCAATTAGGGTTTTTAACCAATCTTGTGCATCCAATATGAGATTTTGTGTCATTTTGTGTCATTGGTTGAACATTTAGGTCATTTTCGTTCTCCCTAGGCTTATTCTAATCCAATTAGGGTTTTTAACCAATCTTGTGCATCCAATATGTGATTTTGTGTCATTTTGTGTCATTGGTTGAACATTTAGGTCATTTTCGTCCTCCCTAGGCTTATTCTAATCCAATTAGGGTTTTTAACCAATCTTGGGTATCCAATATGTGATTTTGTTACATTGGTTGAACATTTAGGTCATTTTCGTCCTCCCTAGGCTTATTCAAATCCAATTACGGTTTTTAACCAATCTTGTGCATCCAATATGTGATTTTGTGTCATTTTGTGTCATTGGTTGAACATTTAGGTCAATTTCGTCCTCCCTAGGCTTATTCTAATCCAATTAGGGTTTTTAACCAATCTTGTGCATCCAATATGTGATTTTGTGTCATTTTGTGTCATTGGTTGAACATTTAGGTCATTTTCGTTCTCCCTAGGCTTATTCTAATCTAATTTGGGTTTTTAACCAATCTTGTGCATCCAATATGTGATTTTGTGTCATTAGTTGAACATTTAGGTCATTTTCGTCCTCCCTAGGCTTATTCTAATCCAATTAGGGTTTTTAACCAATCTTGTGCATCCAATATGTGCATCCAATATGTGATTTTGTGTCATTGGTTGAACATTTAGGTCATTTTCGTCCTCCCTAGGCTTATTCTAATCCAATTAGGGTTTTTTACCAATCTTGTGCATCCAATATATGATTTTGTGTCATTTTGTGTCATTGGTTGAACATTTAGGTCATTTTCGTCCTCCCTAGGCTTATTCTAATCCAATTAGGGTTTTTAACCAATCTTGTGCATCCAATATGTGATTCTGTGTCATTTTGTGTCATTGGTTGAACATTTAGGTCATTTTCTCCTCCCTAGGCTTATTCTAATCCAATTAGGGTTTTTAACCAATCTTGTGCATCCAATATGTGATTTTGGGTCATTGGTTGAACATTTAGGTCATTTTCGTCCTCCCTAGGCTTATTCTAATCCAATTAGGGTTTTTAACCAATCTTGTGCATCCAATATGTGATTTTGTGTCATTTTGTGTCATTGGTTGAACATTTAGGATATTTTCGTCCACTTTAGGCTTATTCTAATCCAATTAGGGTTTTTAACCAATCTTGTGCATCCAATATGTGATTTTGTGTCATTGGTTGAACATTTAGGTCATTTTCGTCCTCCCTAGGCTTATTCTAATCCAATTAGGGTTTTTAACCCATCTTGTGCATCCAATATGTGATTTTGTGTCATTGGTTGAACATTTAGGTCATTTTCGTCCTCCCTAGGCTTATTCTAATCCAATTAGGGTTTTTAACCAATCTTGTGCTTCCAATATGTGATTTTGTGTCATTGGTTGAACATTTAGGTCATTTTCGTCCTCCCTAGGCTTATTCTAATCCAATTAGGGTTTTTAACCAATCTTGTGCATCCAATATGTGATTTTGTGTCATTGGTTGAACATTTAGGTCATTTTCGTCCTCCCTAGGCTTATTCCAAACCAATTAGAGTTTTTAATCAATCTTGTGCATCCAATATGTGATTTTGTGTCATTTTGTGTCATTGGTTGAACATTTAGGTCATTTTCGTCCTCC
>JBBPBQ010000008.1:5879065-5905115 GCA_037974755.1 Cicer yamashitae | reverse complement strand
TCAACCAATGACACAAAATCATATATTGGATGCACAAGATTGGTTAAAAACCCTAATTGGATTAGAATAAGCCAAGGGAGGACGAAAATGACCTAAATGTTCAACCAATGACACAAAATGACACAAAATCACATATTGGATGCACAAGATTGGTTAAAAACCCTAATTGGATTAGAATAAGCCTAGGGAGGACGATAATGACCTAAATGTTCAACCAATGACACAAAATGAAACAAAATCACATATTGGATGCACAATATTGGTTAAAAACCGTAATTGGATTAGAATAAGCCTAGGGAGGACGAAAATGACCTAAATGTTCAACCAATGACACAAAATGACACAGAATCACATATTGGATGCACAAGATTGGTTAAAAACACTAATTGGATTAGAATAAGCCTAGGGAGGACGAAAATGACCTAAATGTTCAACCAATGACACAATCACATATTGGACGCACAAGATTGGTTAAAAACCCTAATTGGATTAGAATAAGCCTAGGGAGGACGTAAATGACCTAAATGTTCAACCAATGACACAAAATGACATAAAATCACATATTGAATGCACAAGATTGGTTAAAAACCCTAATTGGATTAGAATCAGCCTAGGGAGGACGAAAATGACCTAAACGTTCAACCAATGACACAAAAAGACACAAAATCACATATTGGATGCAAAGATTGGTTGAAAACCCTAATTGGATTAGAATAAGCTTAGGGAGGACGAAAATGACCTAAATGTTCAACCAATGACACAAAATCACATATTGGACGCACAAGATTGGTTAAAAACCCTAATTGGATTAGAATAAGCCTAGGGAGGACGAAAATGACCTAAATGTTCAACCAATGACACAAAATGACACAGAATCACATATTGGATGCACAAGATTGGTTAAAAACCCTAATTGGATTAGAATAAGCCTAGGGAGGACGAAAATGACCTAAATGTTCAACCAATGACACAATCACATATTGGATGCACAAGTTTGGTTAAAAACCCTAATTGGATTAGAATAAGCCTAGGGAGGACGAAAATGACCTAAATGTTCAACCAATAATACAAAATGACACAAAATCACATATTGAATGCACAAGATTGGTTAAAAACCCTAATTGGATTAGAATCAGCCTAGGGAGGACGAAAATGACCTAAATGTTCAACCAATGACACAAAAAGACACAAAGTCACATATTGGATGCAAAGATTGGTTGAAAACCCTAATTGGATTAGAATAAGCTTAGGGAGGACGAAAATGACCTAAATGTTCAACCAATGACACAAAATGACACAAAATGACACAAAATCACATATTGGATGCACAAGATTGGTTAAAAACCCTAATTGGATTAGAATAAGCCTAGGGAGGACGAAAATGACCTAAATGTTCAACCAATGACACAAAATGACACAAAATCACATATTGGATGCACAAGATTGGTTAAAAATCCTAATTGGATTTGAATAAGCCTAGGGAGGACGAAAATGACCTAAATGTTCAACCGATGACACAAAATGACAAAAAATCACATATTGGATGCACAAGATTGGTTAAAAACCCTAATTGGATTAGAATAAGCCTAGGGAGGCCGAAAATGACCAAAATGTTCAACTGATGACACAAAATCACATATTGGATGCACAAGATTGGTTAAAAACCCTAATTAGATTAGAATAAGCCTAGGGAGGACGAAAATGACCTAAATGTTCAACCAATGACACAAAATCACATATTGGATGCACAAGATTGGTTAAAAACCCTAATTGAATTAGAATAAGCTTAGGGAGGACGAAAATGACCTAAATGTTCAACCAATGACACAAAATGACACAAAATCACATATTGGATGCACAAGATTGGTTAAAAACCCTAATTGGATTAGAATAAGCCTAGGGAGGACGAAAATGACCTAAAAGTTCAACCAATGACACAAAATGACACAAAATCCCATATTGGATGCACAAGATTGCTTAAAAACCCTAATTGGATTAGAATAAGCCTAGGGAGGACGAAAATGACCTAAATGTTCAACCAATGACACAAAATCACATATTGGATGCACAAGATTGGTTAAAAACCCTAATTGGATTAGAATAAGCCTAGGGAGGACGAAAATGACCTAAATATTCAAAAAATGACACAAAATCACATATTGGATGCACAAGATTGGTTAAAAACCCTAATTGGATTAGAATAAGCCTAGGGAGGACGAAAATGACCTAAATGTTCAACCAATGACACAAAATGACACAAAATCACATATTGGATGCACAAGATTGGTTAAAAACCCTAGTTGGATTATAATAAGCCTAGGGAGGACGAAAATGACCTAAATGTTCAACCAATGACACAAAATCACATATTGGATGCACAAGATTGGTTAAAAACCCTAATTGGATTAGAATAAGCCTAGGGAGGACGAAAATGACCTAAATGTTCAACCAATGACACAAAATGACACAAAATCACATATTGGATGCACAAGATTGGTTAAAAACCCTAATTGGATTAGAATAAGCCTAGCGAGGACGAAAATGACCAAATTGGATTACCAATGACACAAAATCACTTATTATATGCACAAGATTTGTTAAAAACCCTAATTGGATTAGAATAAGCCTAGCGAGGACGAAAATGAACTTAATATTCAACCAATGACACAAAATGACACAAAATCACATATTGGATGCACAAGATTGGTTAAAAACCCTAATTGGATTAGAATAAGCCTAGGGAGGACGAAAATGACCTAAATGTTCAACCAATGACACAAAATCACATATTGGATGCACAAGATTGGTTAAAAACCCTAATTGGATTAGAATAAGCCTAGCAAGGACGAAAATGACCTAAATGTTCAACCAATGACACAAAATGACACAAAATCACATATTGGATGCACAAGATTGGTTAAAAACCCTAATTGGATTAGAATAAGCCTAGGGAGGACAAAAATGACCTAAATGTTCAACCAATGACACAAAATCACATATTGGATGCACAAGATTGGTTAAAAACCCTAATTGGATTAGAATAAGCCTAGGGAGGACGAAAATGACCTAAATGTTCAACCAATGACACAAAATGACACAAAATCACATATTGGATGCACAAGAATGGTTAAAAACCCTAATTGGATGAGAATAAGCCTAGGGAGGACGAAAATGACCTAAATGTTCAACCAATGACACAAAATCACATATTGGATGCACAAGATTGGTTAAAAACCCTAATTGGATTAGAATAAGCCTAGGGAGGACGAAAATGACCTAAATGTTCAACCAATGACACAAAATCACATATTGGATGCACAAGTTTTGTTAAAAACCCTAATTGGATTAGAATAAGCCTAGGGAGGACGAAAATGACCTAAATGTTCAACCAATGACACAAAATCACATATTGGATGCACAAGATTGGTTAAAAACCCTAATTGGATTAGAATAAGCCTAGGAAGGACGAAAATTACCTAAATGTTCAACCAATGACACAAAATGACACAAAATCACATATTGGATGCACAAGATTGGTTAAAACCCTAATTGGATTAGAATAAGCCTAGGGAGGACGAAAATGACCTAAATGTTCAACCAATGACACAAAATCACATATTGGATGCACAAGATTGGTTAAAAACCCTAATTGGATTAGAATAAGCCTAGGGAGGACGAAAATGACCTAAATGTTCAACCAATGACACAAAATGACACAGAATCACATATTGGATGCACAAGATTGGTTAAAAACCCTAATTGGATTAGAATAAGCCTAGGGAGTACGAAAATGACCTAAACGTTCAACCAATGACACAAAATCACATATTGGATGCACAAGATTGGTTAAAAACCCTAATTGGATTAGAATAAGCCTAGGGAGGACAAAAATGACCTAAATGTTCAACCAATGACACAAAATGACACAAAATCACATATTGGATGCACAAGATTGGTTAAAACCCTAATTGGATTAGAATAAGCCTAGGGAGGACGAAAATGACCTAAATGTTCAACCAATGACACAAAATGACACAGAATCACATATTGGATGCACAAGATTGGTTAAAAACCCTAATTGGATTAGAATAAGCCTAGGGAGGACGAAAATGACCTAAATGTTCAACCAATGACACAAAATGACACAGAATCACATATTGGATGCACAAGATTGGTTAAAAACCCTAATTGGATTAGAATAAGCCTAGGGAGGACGAAAATGACCTAAATGTTCAACCAATGACACAAAATCACATATTGGAGGCACAAGATTGGTTAAAAACCCTAATTGGATTAGAATAAGCCTAGGGAGGACGAAAATGACCTAAATGTTCAACCAATGACACAAAATCACATATTGGATGCACAAGATTGGTTAAAAACCCTAATTGGATTAGAATAAGCCTAGGGAGGACGAAAATGACCTAAATGTTCAACCAATGACATAAAATGACACATAATCACATATTGGATGCACAAGATTGGTTAAAAACTATAATTGGAATAGAATAAGCCTAGGGAGGACGAATATGACCTAAATGTTCAACCAATGACACAAAATCACATATTGGATGCACAAGATTGGTTAAAAACCCTAATTGGATTAGAATAAGCCTAAGGAGGACGAAAATGACCTAAATGTTCAACCAATGACACAAAATCACATATTGGATGCACAAGTTTGGTTAAAAACCCTAATTGGATTAGAATAAGCCTAGGGAGGACTAAAATGACCTAAATGTTCAACCAATGACACAAAATCACATATTGGATGCACAAGATTGGTTAAAAACCCTAATTGGATTAGAATAAGCCTAGGGAGGACGAAAATGACCTAAACGTTCAACCAATGACACAAAATCACATATTGGATGCACAAGATTGGTTAAAAACCCTAATTGGATTAGAATAAGCCTAGGGAGGACGAAAATGACCTAAACGTTCAACCAATGACACAAAATCACATATTTGATGCACAAGATTGGTTAAAAACCCTAATTGGATTAGAATAAGCCTAGGGAGGACAAAAATGACCTAAATGTTCAACCAATGACACAAAATGGCACAAAATCACATATTGGATGCACAAGATTGATTAAAAACCCTAATTATATTAGAATAAGCATAGGGAGGACGAAAATGACCTAAATGTTCAACCAATGACACAAAATGACACAGAATCACATATTGGATGCACAAGATTGGTTAAAAACCCTAATTGGATTAGAATAAGCCTAGGGAGGACGAAAATGACCTAAACGTTCAACCAATGACACAAAATGACACAAAATGACACAAAATCACATATTGGATGCACAAGATTGGTTAAAAACCCTAATTGGATTCGAATAAGCTTACGGAGGACGAAAATGAAATAATGTTCAACCAATGACACAAAATAGCACAAAATCACATATTCGATGCACAAGATTGGTTAAAAACCCTAATTGGATTAGAATAAGCCTAGGGAGGACGAAAATGACCTAAATGTTCAACCAATGACACAAAATGACACAAAATCACATATTGGATGCACAAGATTGATTAAAAACCCTAATTATATTAGAATAAGCATAGGGAGGACGAAAATGACCTAAATGTTCAACCAATGACACAAAATGACACAGAATCACATATTGGATGCACAAGATTGGTTAAAAACCCTAATTGGATTAGAATAAGCCTAGGGAGGACGAAAATGACCTAAACGTTCAACCAATGACACAAAATGACACAAAATCACATATTGGATGCACAAGATTGGTTAAAAACCCTAATTGGATTAGAATAAGCCTAGGGAGGACGAAAATGACCTAAATGTTCAACCAATGACCCAAAATCACATATTGGATGCACAAGATTGGTTAAAAACCCTAATTGGATTAGAATAAGCCTAGGGAGGAGAAAATGACCTAAATGTTCAACCAATGACACAAAATGACATAAAATCACATATTGGATGCACAAGATTGGTTAAAAACCCTAATTGGATTCGAATAAGCCTAGGGAGGACGAAAATGACCTAAATGTTCAACCAATGACACAAAATCAAACAAAATCACATATTGGATGCACAATATTGGTTAAAAACCTTAATTGGATTAGAATAAGCCTAGGGAGGACGAAAATGACCTAAATGTTCAACTAATGACACAAAATGACACAGAATCACATATTGGATGCACAAGATTGGTTAAAAACACTAATTGGATTAGAATAAGCCTAGGGAGGACGAAAATGACCTAAATGTTCAACCAATGACACAATCACATATTGGATGCACAAGATTGGTTAAAAACCCTAATTGGATTAGAATAAGCCTAGGGAGGACGAAAATGACCTAATGTTCAACGAATGACAAAATCACATATTGAATGCACAAGATTGGTTAAAAACCCTAATTGGATTAGAATCAGCCTAGGGAGGACGAAAATGACCTAAATGTTCAACCAATGACACAAAAAGACACAAAATCACATATTGGATGCAAAGATTGGTTGAAAACCCTAATTGGATTAGAATAAGCTTAGGGAGGACGAAAATGACCTAAATGTTCAACCAATGACACAAAATGACACAAAATCACATATTGGACGCACAAGATTGGTTAAAAACCCTAATTGGATTAGAATAAGCCTAGGGAGGACGAAAATGACCTAAATGTTCAACCAATGTGATAAGGATCTCAAGAGCATGAAGATGATCCATATTTTTAATAAATTAGGATGAACTTTATTTATTTTCATTTGGTTTGTAATAATTATTAGTTTGCTTTAATTTGGAATTCTAATAGTTTTAATATAGATTTAGTTGATGTTATATGTAAGTGAAGATACTTTGCTTCCTTACATTTAGTTTATTTTTATAAAAAAAAAAAATGATGTAAGCCCAATTTGGGCCTAGAGGATGGTGTCACTTATGACCCATTTAGGTTTAGAGATAATTTTACTATAACTATGATTTTGTAACCTCATGGAAGGAATTTTTTTTGGAATGAATTAAAAATTTCTCTAATGAGATTTGTGAGTGAGTTAGGTCTCCTCTTTGAGTTCTTGGATTAGAACTTGTTTGAGTCTTATCAATGGCTTCCTTACCATTGTGGCGATTCTTCATTGGCTTATCAATCATCCTTGATTGTGGCGCCTTCTTCATCTTCTCAACCTAATCCATATTTTGTTTCTTTATAATTTTCGGTTTCCTTTACATCAAACCCTAATTCACAAATTGTACCGATTTTTGTGTTCAGCAATCTGTGATCATATCTCGAGTTCTAGAAACTTGTTTTCGGTGATTCAACAGCCTAACTTGCGTTTCGGAACGTCATCTTTCATCTCGTTTTGGAATCGGCCGATTCGGAGTTTCCTAGCTCTGTTTATCGCAATCTCCAGCAATACGCGGTTTTGGATCCAATTTGTAAGTTTCCAACCTAGAACGATCCTTATAGTGATTCATGAGAAATAGGACCATATCATTTGGTATCAGAGCATGAAGATCGTTCTATTTGTAATCCAATCTGTGATCCTATTTGTAATGAGTCACTTTAAGATCGTTCTAGGTTGGAAACTTACAGATTGAATCAGAAATCGCGTATTGCTGGATAACGCAATAAACGGAGCTGCGAAACTCAGAATCGGCCGATTCCAAAACGAGGTGAAAGATGACGTTCTGAAACGCAAGTTAGGATGTTGAATCGCCGAAAACAAGTTTGTAGAACTCGAGATATGATTGCAGGTTATTGAACACGAAAATTGGCACAATTTGTGAATTAGGGTTTGATGTAAAGGAAACCGAAAATTATAAAGAAACAAAATATGGATTAGGTTGAGAAGATGAAGAAGGCGCCACAATCAAGGATGATTGATAAGCCAATGAAGAATCGCCACAATGGTAAGGAAGCCATTGATAAGACTCAAACAAGTTCTAATCCAAGAACTCAAAGAGGAGACCTAACTCACTCACAAATCTCATTAGAGAAATTTTTAATTCATTCCAAAAAAAATTCCTTCCATGAGGTTACAAAATCATAGTTATAGTAAAATTATCTCTAAACCTAAATGGGTCATAAGTGACACCATCCTCTAGGCCCAAATTGGGCTTACATCATTTTTTTTTTTTATAAAAATAAACTAAATGTAAGGAAGCAAAGTATCTTCACTTACATATAACATCAACTAAATCTATATTAAAACTATTAGAATTCCAAATTAAAGCAAACTAATAATTATTACAAACCAAATGAAAATAAATAAAGTTCATCCTAATTTATTAAAAATATGGATCATCTTCATGCTCTTGAGATCCTTATCATTCTCTCCTTCTTGAAGAAATTCGACCTCGAATTTAAGCTCCATTATACCGTACATGAAGAAATAATCCAATCAAACCACAAGCTCATCATATCCACCGGGGTCAAATGGGAATTTGGAAAAGTCACCAAATGTGATAAGTCGGTGAATCACATTTTCATCTTGAACAATTAACATCTTAGTACATTTATGGTAAAGGTAAGAAATTCCAAAGATGGTAATAAAGTTATACCTTTTGAAATTGCCATTCATAGCCAAATTTACCTTCTTTGGATTGAAATTTGTGGCAAATAATATGTTACTTTGTATTTGCAAAGGCTTCAAAGCAAGTTGAGTTTCTTGAACATTCTCTTCATTACAAAAAATTGGTGACTCAATAATTTCCTTGTAAGCATCCTTTTGAGGAACCTTTGAATAATCATCTTCAAACACTAACATTGCTTCATTCACCTCACTCTCTTGTTTAAAGAGACCTTCAATTTTACCATCATCTTTCTCTTTACTTTCAATTTCAATATATTGATGACATTCCTCATTTGGAGACACTTCTTCAAACACTTGCAATTGAGAATTATTAAAATTAGACAAATAGTTGGAGTCAATTTCTCGCCCTTTGTCTCTCAAATATTTCTCCTCTTCTTCTTTCTTTTCTTTGATTTTCTCTTTCTCTCTCAAGGCTAGCTTCTCTACTTTTCTTGCCTGTTTTGCATATCCATTTTCGTATAGATATTTCACATACTCCGGATCCAATACAAAATCTCGAATATATTGAGGATATGACATACGTAGGAATTTTGTCAAACAGGTAGTGTGCAATAATTTTAACAACACAATATTTTTTTTTTTTTTTTTTAATTTGCAGCAACACACAAATTAAGTAATGACAGCAATTCAAACAAAAGCAACACAACTAGCAATTTATGTTTCACCAAAAAAAATGCCTAAACAAAATTTTACTCAATTCCAAACCTAGAGACAAGCTCTGATACCAAATGATATGGTCCTATTTCTCATGAATCACTATAAGGATCGTTCTAGGTTGGAAACTTACAAATTGGATCCAAAACCGCGTATTGCTGGAGATTGCAATAAACAGAGCTAGGAAACTCCGAATCGGCCGATTCCAAAACGAGATGAAAGATGACGTTCCGAAACGCAAGTTAGGATGTTGAATCGCCGAAAACAAGTTTGTAGAACTCGAGATATGATTGCAGGTTATTGAACACGAAAATTGGCACAATTTGTGAATTAGGGTTTGATGTAAAGGAAACCGAAAATTATAAAGAAACAAAATATGGATTAGGTTGAGAAGATGAAGAAGGCGCCACAATCAAGGATGATTGATAAGCCAATGAAGAATCGCCACAATGGTAAGGAAGCCATTGATAAGACTCAAACAAGTTCTAATCCAAGAACTCAAAGAGGAGACCTAACTCACTCACAAATCTCATTAGAGAAATTTTTAATTCATTCCAAAAATTCCCCTTCATTGAGGTTACAAAATCATAGTTATAGTAAAATTATCTCTAAACCTAAATGGGTCATAAGTGACACCATTCTCTAGGCCCAAATTGGGCTTACATCATTTTTTTTTTTATAAAAATAAACTAAATGTAAGGAAGCAAAGTATATTCACTTACATATAACATCAACTAAGTCTATATTAAAAATATTAGAATTCCAAATTAAAGCAAACTAATAATTATTACAAACCAAATGAAAATAAATAAAGTTCATCCTAATTTATTAAAAATATGGATCATCTTCATGCTCTTGAGATCCTTATCATTCTCTCCTTCTTGAAGAAATTCGACCTCGAATTTAAGCTCCATTATATCGTACATGAAGATATAATCCAATCAAACCACAAGCTCATCATATCCACCGGGGTCAAATGTAAATTTGGGAAAGTCACCAAATGTGATAAGTCGGTGAATCACATTTTCATCTTGAACAATTAACATCTTAGTACATTTATGGTAAAGGTAAGAAATTCCAAAGATGGTAATAAAGTTATACCTTTTGAAATTGCCATTCATAGCCAAATTTACCTTCTTTGGATTGAAATTTGTGGCAAATAATATGTTACTTTGTATTTGCAAAGGCTTCAAAGCAAGTTGAGTTTCTTGAACATTCTCTTCATTACAAAAAATTGGTGACTCAATAATTTCCTTGTAAGCATCCTTTTGAGGAACCTTTGAATAATCATCTTCAAACACTAACATTGCTTCATTCACCTCACTCTCTTGTTTAAAGAGACCTTCAATTTTACCATCATCTTTCTCTTTACTTTCAATTTCAATATATTGATGACATTCCTCATTTGGAGACACTTCTTCAAACACTTGCAATTGAGAATTATTAAAATTAGACAAATAGTTGGAGTCAATTTCTCGCCCTTTGTCTCTCAAATATTTCTCCTCTTCTTCTTTCTTTTCTTTGATTTTCTCTTTCTCTCTCAAGGCTAGCTTCTCTACTTTTCTTGCCTGTTTTGCATATCCATTTTCGTATAGATATTTCACATACTCCGGATCCAATACAAAATCTCGAATATATTGAGGATATGACATACTTAGGAATTTTGTCAAACAGTTAGTATGCAATAATTTTAACAACACAATTTTTTTTTTCTTAATTTGCAGCAACACAAAAATTAAGTAATGATAGCAATTCAAATAAAACCAACACAACTAGCAATTTATGTTTCACCAAAAAAATGCATAAACAAAATTTTACTCAATTCCAAACCTAGAGACAAGCTCTGATACCAAATGATATGATCCTATTTGTAATGAGTCACTTTAAGATCGTTCTAGGTTGGAAACTTACAAATTGGATCCAAAACCGCGTATTGCTGGAGAACGCAATAAACAGAGCTACGAAACTCCGAATCGGCCGATTCCAAAACGAGGTGAAAGATGACGTTCCGAAACGCAAGTTAGGATGTTGAATCGCCGAAAACAAGTTTGTAGAACTCGAGATATGATTGCAGGTTATTGAACACGAAAATTGGCACAATATGTGTATTAGGGTTTGATGTAAAGGAAACCGAAAATTATAAAGAAACAAAATATGGATTAGGTTGAGAAGATGAGGAAGGCGCCACAATCAAGGATGATTGATAAGCCAATGAAGAATCGCCACAATGGTAAGGAAGCCATTGATAAGACTCAAACAAGTTCTAATCCAAGAACTCAAAGAGGAGACCTAACTCACTCACAATTCTCATTAGAGAAATTTTTAATTCATTCCAAAAAAATCCCTTCAATAAGGTTACAAAATCATAGTTATAGTAAAATTATCTCTAAACCTAAATGGGTCATAAGTGACACCATCCTCTAGGCCCAAATTGGGCTTACATCATTTTTTTTTTTTATAAAAATAAACTAAATGTAAGGAAGCAAAGTATCTTCACTTACATATAACATCAACTAAATCTATATTAAAACTATTAGAATTCCAAATTAAAGCAAACTAATAATTATTACAAACCAAATGAAAATAAATAAAGTTCATCCTAATTTATTAAAAATATGGATCATCTTCATGCTCTTGAGATCCTTATCACAATGACACAAAATGACACAGAATCACATATTGGATGCACAAGATTGGTTAAAAACCCTAATTGGATTAGAATAAGCCTAGGGAGGACGAAAATGACCTAAATGTTCAACCAATGACACAATCACATATTGGATGCACAAGTTTGGTTAAAAACCCTAATTGGATTAGAATAAGCCTAGGGAGGACGAAAATGACCTAAATGTTCAACCAATGACACAAAAAGACACAAAATCACATATTGGATGCAAAGATTGGTTGAAAACCCTAATTGGATTAGAATAAGCCTAGGGAGGACGAAAATGACCTAAATGTTCAACCAATGACACAAAATGACACCGAATCACATATTGGATGCACAAGATTGGTTAAAAACCCTAATTGGTTTAGAATAAGCCAAGGGAGGACGAAAATGACCTAAATGTTCAACCAATGACACAAAATGACACAAAATCACATATTGGATGCACAAGATTGGTTAAAAATCCTAATTGGATTAGAATAAGCCTAGGGAGGACGAAAATGACCTAAATGTTCAACCAATGACACAAAATGACACAGAATCACATGTTGGATGCACAAGATTGGTTAAAAACCCTAATTGGATTAGAATAAGCCTAGGGAGGACGAAAATGACCTAAATGTTCAACCAATGACACAATCACATATAGGACGCACAAGATTGGTTAAAAACCCTAATTGGATTAGAATAAGCCTAGGGAGGACGTAAATGACCTAAATGTTCAACCAATGACACAAAATGACATAAAATCACATATTGGATGCACAAGATTGGTTAAAAACCCTAATTGGATTAGAATAAGCCTAAGGAGGACGAAAATGACCTAAATGTTCAACCAATAATACAAAATGACACAAAATCACATATTGAATGCACAAGATTGGTTAAAAACCCTAATTGGATTAGAATCAGCCTAGGGAGGACGAAAATGACCTAAATGTTCAACCAATGACACAAAAAGACACAAAATCACATATTGGATGCAAAGATTGGTTAAAAACCCTAATTGGATTAGAATAAGCCTAGGGAGGACGAAAATGACCTAAATGTTCAACCAATGACACAAAATGACACAGAATCACATATTGGATGCACAAGATTGGTTAAAAACCCTAATTGGATTAGAATAAGCCTAGGGAGGACGAAAATGACCTAAATGTTCAACCAATGACACAATCACATATTGGATGCACAAGTTTGGTTAAAAACCCTAATTGGATTAGAATAAGCCTAGGGAGGACGAAAATGACCTAAATGTTCAACCAATGACACAAAAAGACACAAAATCACATATTGGATGCAAAGATTGGTTGAAAACCCTAATTGGATTAGAATAAGCGTAGGGAGGACGAAAATGACCTAAATGTTCAACCAATGACACAAAATGACACCAAATCACATATTGGATGCACAAGATTGGTTAAAAACCCTAATTGGTTTAGAATAAGCCAAGGGAGGACGAAAATGACCTAAATGTTCAACCAATGACACAAAATGACACAAAATCACATATTGGATGCACAAGATTGGTTAAAAACCCTAATTGGATTAGAATAAGCCTAGGGAGGACGAAAATGACCTAAATGTTCAACCAATGACACAAAATGACACAAAATCACATATTGGATGCACAAGATTGGTTAAAAACCCTAATTGGATTAGAATAAGCCTAGGGAGGACGAAAATGACCTAAATGTTTAACCAATGACAGAAAATCACATATTGGATGCACAAGATTGGTTAAAAACCCTAATTGGATTAGAATAAGCCTAGGGAGGACGAAAATGACCTAAATGTTCAACCAATGACACAAAATCACATATTGTATGCACAAGATTGGTTAAAAACCCTAATTGGATTAGAATAAGCCTAGGGAGGACGAAAATGACCTAAATGTTCAACCAATCACAAAATCACATATTGGATGCACAAGATTGGTTAAAAACCCTGATTGGATTAGAATAAGCCTAGGGAGGACGAAAATGACCTAAATGTTCAACCAATGACACAAAATGACACAAAATCACATATTGGATGCACAAGATTGGTTAAAAACCCTAATTGGATTAGAATAAGCCTAGGGAGGACGAAAATGACCTAAATGTTCAACCAATGACAAAAAATCACATATTTGGATGCACATGATTGGTTAAAAATCCTAATTGGATTAGAACAAGCCTAGCAAGGCCAAAATGACCTAAATGTTCAACCAATTAAACAAAATCACATATTGGATGCACAAGAATGGTTAAAAACACTAATTGGATTAGAATAAGCCTAGGGAGGACGAAAATGACCTAAATGTTCAACCAATGACACAAAATGACACAAAATCACATATTGGATGCACAAGATTGGTTAAAAACCCTAATTGGATTAGAATAAGCCTAGGGAGGACGAAAATGACCTAATGTTCAACGAATGACACAATCACATATTGGATGCACAAGATTGGTTAAAAACCCTAATTGGATTAGAATAAGCCTAGGGAGGACGAAAATGACCTAAATGTTCAACCAATAACACAAAATGACACAAAATCACATATTGAATTCACAAGATTGGTTAAAAACCCTAATTGGATTAGAATAAGCCTAAGGAGGACGAAAATGACCTAAATGTTCAACCAATAATACAAAATGACACAAAATCACATATTGAATGCACAAGATTGGTTAAAAACCCTAATTGGATTAGAATCAGCCTAGGGAGGACGAAAATGACCTAAATGTTCAACCAATGACACAAAAAGACACAAAGTCACATATTGGATGCAAAGATTGGTTGAAAACCCTAATTGGATTAGAATAAGCTTAGGGAGGACGAAAATGACCTAAATGTTCAACCAATGACACAAAATGACACAAAATGACACAAAATCACATATTGGATGCACAAGATTGGTTAAAAACCCTAATTGGATTAGAATAAGCCTAGGGAGGACGAAAATGACCTAAATGTTCAACAAATGACACAAAATGACACAAAATCACATATTGGATGCACAAGATTGGTTAAAAACCCTTATTGGATTAGAATAAGCCTAGGGAGGACGAAAATGACCTAAATGTTCAACCAATGACACAAAATGACACAAAATCACATATTGGATGCACAAGATTGGTTAAAAACCCTAATTGGATTAGAATAAGCCTAGGGAGGACGAAAATGACCTAAATGTTCAACAAACGACACAAAATGACACAAAATCACATATTGGATGCACAAGATTGGTTAAAAACCCTTATTGGATTAGAATAAGCCTAGGGAGGACGAAAATGACCTAAATGTTCAACCAATGACACAAAATGACACAAAATCACATATTGGATGCACAATATTGGTTAAAAACCCTAATTGGATTAGAATAAGCCTAGGGAGGATGAAAATGACCTCAATGTTCAACTAGTGACACAAAATCACATATTGGATGCACAAGATTGATTAAAAACCCTAATTGGATTAGAATAAGCCTAGGGAGGATGAAAATGACCCAAATGTTCAATTAATGACACAAAATGACACAAAATCACATATTGGATGAACAAGATCGGTTAAAAACCCTAATTGGATTAGAATAAGCCTAGGGAGGACGAAAATGACCTAAATGTTCAACCAATGACACAAAATGACACAAAATCACATATTGGATGCACAAGATTGGTTAAAAACCCTAATTGGATTAGAATAAGCCTAGGGAGGATGAAAATGACCTCAATGTTCAACTAGTGACACAAAATCACATATTGGATACACAAGATTGGTTAAAAACCGTAATTGGATTAGAATAAGCCTAGGGAGGACGAAAATGACCTAAATGTTCAACCAATGACACAAAATGACACAAAATCACATATTGGATGCACAAGATTGGTTAAAAACCCTAATTGGATTAGAATAAGCCTAGGGAGGACGAAAATGACCTAAATGTTCAACCAATGACACAAAATGACACAAAATCACATATTGGATGAACAAGATCGGTTAAAAACCCTAACTGGATTAGAATAAGCCTAGGGAGGACGAAAATGACCTAAATGTTCAACCAATGACACAAAATGACACAAAATCACATATTGGATGCACAAGATTGGTTAAAAACCCTAATTGGATTAGAATAAGCCTAGGGAGGATGAAAATGACCTCAATGTTCAACTAGTGACACAAAATCACATATTGGATACACAAGATTGGTTAAAAACGCTAATTGGATTAGAATAAGCCTAGGGAGGACGAAAATGACCTAAATGTTCAACCAATGACACAAAATGACACAAAATCACATATTGGATGCACAAGATTGGTTAAAAACCCTAATTGGATTAGAATAAGCCTAGGGAGGACGAAAATGACCTAAATGTTCAACCAATGACACAAAATGACACAAAATCACATATTGGATGCACAAGATTGGTTAAAAACCCTAATTGGATTAGAATAAGCCTAGGAGGACGAAAATGAACTAAAAGTTTAGCCAATGACACAAAATGACACAAAATCACATATTGGATGCACAAGATTGGTTAAAAACCCTAATTGGATTAGAATAAGCCTAGGGAGGACGAAAATGACCTAAATGTTCAACCAATGACACAAAATCACATATTGGATGCACAAGATTGGTTAAAAACCCTAATTGGATTAGAATAAGTCTATGGAGGACGAAAATGACTTAAATGTTCAACCAATGACACAAAATGACACAAAATCACATATTGGATGCACAAGATTGGTTAAAAACCCTAATTGGATTAGAATAAGCCTAGGGAGGACGAAAATGACCTAAATGTTCAACCAATGACACAAAATCACATATTGGATGCACAAGATTGGTTAAAAACCCTAATTGGATTAGAATTAGCCTAGGGAGGGCGAAAATGACCTAAATGTTCAACCAATGACACAAAATGACATATTGGATGCACAAGATTGGTTAATACCCTAATTGGATTAGAATAAGCTTGTGGAGGACGAAAATGACCTAAATGTTCAACCAATGACACAAAATGACACAAAATCACATATTGGATGCACAAGATTGGTTAAAAACCCTAATTGGATTAGAATAAGCCTAGGGAGGACGAAAATGACCTAAATGTTCAACCAATGACACAATCACATATTGGATGCACAAGATTGGTTAAAAACGCTAATTGGATTAGAATAAGCCTAGGTAGGACGAAAATGACCTAAATGTTCAACCAATGACACAAAATGGCAAAAAATCACATATTGGATGCACAAGATTGGTTAAAAACCCTAATTGGATTAGTATAAGCCTAGGGAGGACGAAAATGACCTAAATGTTCAACCAATGACACAATCACATATTGGATGCACAAGATTGGTTAAAAACCTTAATTGGATTAGAATAAGCCTAGGGAGGACGAAAATAACCTAAATGTTCAACCAATAACACAAAATGACACAAAATCGCATATTGAATGCACAAGATTGGTTAAAAACCCTAATTGGATTAGAATAAGCCTAGGGAGGACGAAAATGACCTAAATGTTCAACCAATGACCCAAAAAGACACAAAATCACATATTGGATGCAAAAATTGGTTGAAAACCCTAATTGGATTAGAATAAGCCTAGGGAGGACGAAAATGACCTAAATGTTCAACCAATGACACAAAATGACACAAAATCCCATATTGGATGCACAAGATTGGTTAAAAACCCTAATTGGTTTAGAATAAGGCAAGGGAGGACGAAAATGACCTAAATGTTTAACCAATGACACAAAATGACATAAAATCACATATTGGATGAACAAGATTGGTTAAAAACCCTAATTGGACTAGAATAAGCCTAGGGAGGACGAAAATGACCTAAATGTTCAACCAATGACCCAAAATCACATATTGGATGCACAAGATTGGTTAAAAACCCTAATTGGATTAGAATAAGCCTAGGGAGGAGAAAATGACCTAAATGTTCAACCAATGACACAAAATGACACAGAATCACATATTGGATGCACAAGATTGGTTAAAAACCCTAATTGGATTAGAATAAGCCTAGGGAGGACGAAAATGACCTAAATGTTCAACCAATGACACAAAATGAAACAAAATCACATATTGGATGCACAATATTGGTTAAAAACCTTAATTGGATTAGAATAAGCCTAGGGAGGACGAAAATGACCTAAATGTTGAACCAATGACACAAAATGACACAGAATCACATATTGGATGCACAAGATTGGTTAAAAACACTAATTGGATTAGAATAAGCCTAGGGAGGACGAAAATGACCTAAATGTTCAACCAATGACACAATCACATATTGGATGCACAAGATTGGTTAAAAACCCTAATTGGATTAGAATAAGCCTAGGGAGGACGAAAATGACCTAATGTTCAACGAATGACAAAATCACATATTGAATGCACAAGATTGGTTAAAAACCCTAATTGGATTAGAATCAGCCTAGGGAGGACGAAAATGACCTAAATGTTCAACCAATGACACAAAAAGACACAAAATCACATATTGGATGCAAAGATTGGTTGAAAACCCTAATTGGATTAGAATAAGCCTAGGGAGGACGAAAATGACCTAAATGTTCAACCAATGACACAAAATGACACAAAATCACATATTGGATGCACAAGGTTGGTTAAAAACCCTAATTGGATTAGAATAAGCCTAGGGAGGACGAAAATGACCTAAATGTTCAACCAATGACACAAAATGACACAAAATCACATATTGGATGCACAAGATTGGTTAAAAACCCTAATTGGATTGTAATAAGCCTAGGGAGGACGAAAATGACCTAATTGGATTACCAATGACATAAAATCACTTATCATATGCACAAGATTGGTTAAAAACCCTAATTGGATTAGAATAAGCCTAGGGAGGACGAAAATGACCTAAATGTTCAACCAATGACACAAAATGACACAAAATCACATATTGGATGCACAAGATTGGTTAAAAACCCTAATTGGATTAGAATAAGCCTAGGGAGGACGAAAATGACCTAAATGTTCAACCAATGACACAAAATGACAAAAAATCACATATTGGATGCACAAGATTTGTTAAAAACCCTAATTGGATTAGAATAAGCCTAGGGAGGACGAAAATGACCTAAATGTTCAACCAATGACACAAAATCACATATTGAATGCACAAGATTGGTTTAAAACCCTAATTGGATTAGAATAAGCCTAGGGACGACGAAAATGACCTAAATTTTCAACCAATTACACAAAATAACACAAAGTCACATATTGGATGCACAAGATTGGTTAAAAATCCTAATTGGATTAGAATAAGCCTAGGGAGGACGAAAATGACCTAAATGTTCAACCAATGACACAAAATGACACAAAATCACATATTGGATGCACAAGATTGGTTAAAAACCCTAATTGGATTAGAATAAGCCTAGGGAGGACGAAAATGACCGAAATGTTCAACCAATGACACAAAATCACATATTGGATGCTAAAGATTGGTTAAAAACCCTTATTGGATTAGAATAAGCCTAGGGAGGACGAAAATGACCTAAATGTTCAACCAATGACACAAAATGACACAAAATCACATATTGGATGCACAAGATTGGTTAAAAACCCTAATTGGATTAGAATAAGCCTAGGGAGGACGAAAATGACCTAAATGTTCAACCAATGACCCAAAATGACACAAAATCACACATTGGATGCACTAGATTGGTTAAGAACCTTAATTGGATAAGAATAAGCCAAGGGAGGACGAAAATGACCTAAATGTTCAACCAATGACACAAAATGACACAAAATCACATATTGGATGCACAAGATTGGTTAAAAACCCTAATTGGATTAGAATAAGCCTAGGGAGGACGAAAATGACCTAAATGTTCAACCAATGACACAAAATGACACAAAATCACATATTGGATGCACAAGATTGGTTAAAAACCCTAATTGGATTAGAATAAGCCTAGGGAGGACGAAAATGACCTAAATGTTTAACCAATGACAGAAAATCACATATTGGATGCACAAGATTGGTTAAAAACCCTAATTGGATTAGAATAAGCCTAGGGAGGACGAAAATGACCTAAATGTTCAACCAATGACACAAAATCACATATTGTATGCACAAGATTGGTTAAAAACCCTAATTGGATTAAAAAGAGCCTAGGGAGGACGAATGACCTAAATGTTCAACCAATGACACAAAATGACACAAAATCACATATTGGATGCACAAGATTGGTTAAAAACCCTAATTGGATTAGAATAAGCCTAGGGAGGACGAAAATGACCTAAATGTTCAACCAATGAAACAAAGTGACACAAAATCACATATTGGATGCACTAGATTGGTCAAAAAACCCTAATTGGATTAGAATAAGCCTAGGGAGGACGAAAATGACCTATATGTTCAACCAATGACACGAAAGCACATATTGGATGCACAAGATTGGTTAAAAACCCTAATTGGATTAGAATAAGCCTAGGGAGGACGAAAATGACATAAATGTTTAACCAATGACACAAAATGACACAAAATCACATATTAGATGCACAAGATTGGTTAAAAACCCTAATTGGATTAGAATAAGCCTAGGGAGGACGAAAATGACCTAAATGTTCAACCAATGACACAAAATGACACAAAATCACATATTGGATGCACAAGATTGGTTAAAAACCCTAATTGGATTAGAATAAGCCTAGGGAGGACGAAAATGACCTAAATGTTCAACCAATGATACAAAATCAGATATTGGATGCACAAGATTGGTTAAAATCCCTAATTGGATTAGAATAAGCCTAGGGAGGACGAAAATGACCTAAATGTTCAACCAATGACACAAAATGACACAAAATCACATATTGGATGCACAAGATTGGTTAAAAACCGTAATTGGATTAGAATAAGCCTAGGGAGGACGAAAATGACCTAAATGTTCAACCAATGTAACAAAATCACATATTGGATACCCAAGATTGGTTAAAAACCCTAATTGGATTAGAATAAGCCTAGGGAGGACGAAAATGACCTAAATGTTCAACCAATGACACAAAATGACACAAAATCACATATTGGATGCACAAGATTGGTTAAAAACCCTAATTGGATTAGAATAAGCCTAGGGACGACGAAAATGACCTAAATGTTCAACCAATGAAACAATCACATATTGGATGCACAAGATTGGTTAAAAACGCTAATTGGATTAGAATAAGCCTAGGGAGGACGAAAATGACCGAAATGTTCAACCAATGACACAAAATGGCAAAAAATCACATATTGGATGCACAAGATTGGTTAAAAACCCTAATTGGATTAGAATAAGCCTAGGGAGGACGAAAATGACCTAAATGTTCAACCAATGACACAAAATGACATAAAATCACATATTGGATGCACAAGATTGGTTAAAAACCCTAATTGGATTAGAATAAGCCTAGGGATGACGAAAATGACCTAAATGTTCAACCAATGACACAAAATGACACAAAATCACATATTGGAAGCACAAGATTGGTTAAAAACCCTAATTGGTTTAGAATAAGCCAAGGGAGGACGAAAATGACCTAAATGTTCAACCAATGACACAAAATGACACAAAATCACATATTGGATGCACAAGATTGGTTAAAAACCCTAATTGGATTAGAATAAGCCTAGGGAGGACAAAAATGACCTAAATATTCAACCAATGACACAAAATCACATATTGGATGCACAAGATTGGTTAAAACTCGTAATTGGATTAGAATAAGCCTAGGGAGGACGAAAATGACCTAAATGTTCAACCAATGACACAAAATGACACAAAATCACATATTGGATGCACAAGATTGGTTAAAAACCCTAATTGGATTAGAATAAGCCTAGGGAGGACAAAAATGACCTAAATGTTCAACCAATGACACAAAATCACATATTGGATGCACAAGATTGGTTAAAAACCCTAATTGGATTAGAATAAGGCTAGGGAGGACGAAAATGACCTAAATGTTCAACAAATGACACAAAATGACACAAAATCACATATTGGATGCACAAGATTGATTAAAAACCCTAATTGGATTAGAATAAGCCTAGGGAGGACGAAAATGAACTAAATGTTCAACCAATGACACAAAATAACACAAAATCACATATTGGATGCACAAGATTGATTAAAAACCCTAATTGGATTAGAATAAGCCTAGGGAGGACGAAAATGACCTCAATGCTCAACCAATGACACAAAATCACATATTGGATGCACAAGATTGGTTAAAAACCCTAATTGGATTAGAATAAGCCTAGGGAGGACGAAAATGACCTAAATGTTCAACCAATGACACAAAATGACACAGAATCACATATTGGATGCACAAGATTGGTTAAAAACCCTAATTGGATTAGAATAAGCCTAGGGAGGACGAAAATGACCTAAATGTTCAACCAATGACACAAAATGACATAAAATCACATATTGGATGCACAAGATTATTTAAAAACCCTAATTGGATTCGAATAAGCCAAGGGAGGACGAAAATGACCTAAATGTTCAACCAATGACACAAAATGACACAAAATATCATATTGGATGCACAAGATTGGTTAAAAACCCTAATTGGATTAGAATAAGCCTAGGGACGACGGAAATGACCTAAATGTTCAACCAATGACACAAAATTACACAAAATAACATATTGGATGCACAAGATTGGTTAAAAACCCTAATTGGATTAGAATAAGCCTAGGGAGGACGAAAATGACCTAAATGTTCAACCAATGACACAAAATGACACAAAATCACATATTGGATGCACAAGATTGGTTAAAAACCCTAATTAGATTAGAATAAGCCTAGGGAGGACGAAAATGACCTAAATGTTCAACCAATGACACAAAATGACATAAAATCACATATTGGATGCACAAGATTGGTTAAAAACCCTAATTGGATTAGAATAAGCCTAGGGAGGACGAAAATGACCTAAATGTTCAACCAATGACACAAAATTACACAAAATCACATATTGGATGCACGAGATTGGTTAAAAACCCTAATTGGATTAGAATAAGCCTAGGGAGGACGAAAATGACTTAAATGTTCAACCAATGACACAAAATGACACAAAATCACATATTGGTTGCAAAAGATTGGTTAAAAACCCTAATTGGATTAGAATAAGCCTAGGGAGGACGAAAATGACCTAAATGTTCACCCAATGAATAAAATTTAACAAAATCACATATTGGATGCACAAGATTGGTTAAAAACCCTAATTGGATTAGAATAAGCCTAGGGAGGACGAAAATGACCTAAATGTTCAACCAATGACACAAAATGACATAAAATCACATATTGGATGCACAAGATTGGTTAAAAACCCTAATTGGATTAGAATAAGCCTAGGGAGGACGAAAATGACCTAAATGTTCAACCAATGACACAAAAAGACACAAAATCACATATTGGATGCAAAGATTGGTTGAAAACCCTAATTGGATTAGAATAAGCCTAGGGAGGACGAAAATGACCTAACTGTACAACCAATGACACAAAATGACACAAAATCACATATTGGATGCACAAGATTGGTTAAAAACCCTAATTGGTTTAGAATAAGGCAAGGGAGGACGAAAATGACCTAAATGTTTAACCAATGACACAAAATCACATATTGGATGAACAAGATTGGTTAAAAACCCTAATTGGATTAGAATAAGCCTAGGGAGGACGAAAATGACCTAAATGTTCAACCAATTACACAATCACATATTGGATGCACATGATTGGTTAAAAACGCTAATTGGATTAGAATAAGCCTAGGGAGGACGAAAATGACCTAAATGTTCAACCAATGACACAAAATGACACAAAATCACATATTGGATGCACAAGATTGGTTAAAAACCCTAATTGGATTAGAATAAGCCTAGGGAGGACGAAAATGACCTAAATGTTCAACCAATGACACAAAATGACACAAAATCACATATTGGATGCACAAGATTGGTTAAAAATCCTAATTGGATTAAAATAACCCTAGGGAGGACGAAAATGACCTAAATGTTGAACCAATGACACAAAATGACACAAAATCACATATTGGATGCAGAAGATTGGTTAAAAACCCTAAATGGAATAGAATAAGCCTAGGGAGGACGAAAATGAACTAAATGTTCAACCAATGACACAAAATCACATATTGGATGCACAAGATTGGTTAAAAACCCTAATTGGATTAGAATAAGCCTAGGGAGGACGAAAATGACCTAAATGTTCAACCAATGACACAAAATGACACAAAATCACATATTGGATGCACAAGATTGGTTAAAACCTAATTGGATTAGAATAAGCCTAGGGAGGACGAAAATGACCTGAATGTTCAACCAATGACACAAAATGACACAAAATCACATATTGGATGCACAAGATTGGTTAAAAACCCTAATTGGATTAGAATAAGCCTAGGGAGGACGAAAATGACCTAAACGTTCAACCAATGACACAAAATGAAACAAAATCACATATTGGATGCACAAGATTGGTTAAAAACCCTAATTGGATTAGAATAAGCCTAGGGAGGACGAAATTGACCTAAATGTTCAACCAATGACACAAAATGACACAAAATCACATATTGGATGCACAAGATTGGTTAAAAACCCTAATTAGATTAGAATAAGCCTAGGGAGGACGAAAATGACCTAAATGTTCAACCAATGACACAAAATCACACAAAATCACATATTGGATGCACAAGATTGGTTAAAAACCCTAATTGGATTAGAATAAGCCTAGGGAGGACGAAAATGACCTAAATGTTCAACCAATGACACAAAATCACATATTGGATGCATAAGATTGGTTAAAAACCCTAATTGGATTAGAATAAGCCTAGGGGGGACGAAAATGACCTAAATGTTCAACCAATAACACAAAATGACATATTGGGTGCACAAGATTGGTTAAAAACCCTAATTGGATTAGAATAGGCCTAGGGAGGGTGAAAATGACCTAAATGTTCAACCAATGACACAAAATGACACAAAATCACATATTGGATGCACAAGGTTGGTTAAAAACCCTAATTGGATTAGAATACGCCTAGGGAGGACGAAAATGACCTAAATGTGCAACCAATGACACAAAATCACATGTTGGATGCACAAGATTGGTTAAAAAACCTAATTGGATTAGAATAAGCCTAGGGAGGACGAAAATGACCTAAATGTTCAACCAATGACACAATCACATATTGGATGCACAAGATTGGTTAAAAACGCTAATTGGATTAGAATAAGCCTAGGTAGGACGAAAATGACCTAAATGTTCAACCAATGACACAAAATGGCAAAAAATCACATATTGGATGCACAAGATTGGTTAAAAACCCTAATTGGATTAGAATAAGCCTAGGGAGGACGAAAATGACCTAAATGTTCAACCATTGACACAAAATGACACAAAATCACATATTGGATGCACAAGATTGGTTAAAAACCCTAATTGGATTAGAATAAGCCTAGGGAGGACGAAAATGACCTAAATGCTCAACCAATGACACAAAATGACACAAAATCACATATTGGATGCACAAGATTGGTTAAAAACCCTAATTGGATTAGAATAAGCCTAGGGAGGACGAAAATTACCTAAATGTTCAACCAATGACACAAAATGACACAGAATCACATATTGGATGCACAAGATTGGTTAAAAACCCTAATTGGATTAGAATAAGCTTAGGGAGGACGAAAATGACCTAAATGTTCAACCAATAATACAAAATGACACAGAATCACATGTTGGATGCACAAGATTGGTTAAAAACCCTAATTGGATTAGAATAAGCCTAGGGAGGACGAAAATGACCTAAATGTTCAACCAATAACACAAAATGACACAAAATCACATATTGAATTCACAAGATTGGTTAAAAACCCTAATTGGATTAGAATAAGCCTAAGGAGGACGAAAATGACCTAAATGTTCAACCAATAATACAAAATGACACAAAATCACATATTGAATGCACAAGATTGGTTAAAAACCCTAATTGGATTAGAATCAGCCTAGGGAGGACGAAAATGACCTAAATGTTCAACCAATGACACAAAAAGACACAAAATCACATATTGGATGCACAAGATTGGTTAAAAACCCTAATTGGATTAGAATAAGC
>JBBPBQ010000008.1:5853915-5878565 GCA_037974755.1 Cicer yamashitae | reverse complement strand
GGTTTTTAACCAATCTTGTGCATCCAATATGTGATTTTGTGTCATTGGTTGAACATTTAGGTCATTTTCGTCCTCCCTAGGCTTATTCTAATCCAATTAGGGTTTTTAACCAATCTTGTGCATCCAATATGTGATTTTGTGTCATTGGTTGAACATTTAGGTCATTTTAGTCCTCCCTAGGCTTATTCTAATCCAATAAGGGTTTTTAACCAATCTTGTGCATCCAATATGTGATTTTGTGTCATTTTGTGTCATTGGTTGAACATTTAGGACATTTTCGTCCTCCCCAGGCTTATTCAAATCCAATTAGGGATTTTAACCAATCTTGTGCATCCAATATGTGATTTTGTGTCATTGGTTGAATATTTAGGTCATTTTCGTCCTCCCTAGGCTTATTCAAATCCAATTAGGGTTTTTAACCAATCTTGTGCATCCAATATGTGATGTTGTGTCATTGGTTGAACATTTAGGTCATTTTCGTCCTCCCTAGGCTTATTCTAATCCAATTAGGGTTTTTAACCAATCTTGTGCGTCCAATATGTGATTTTGTGTAATTTTGTGTCATTGGTTGAACATTTAGGTCATTTTCGTCGTCCCTAGGCTTATTCTACTCCAATTAGGGTTTTTAACCAATCTTGTGCATCCAATATGTGATTTTGCGTAATTTTGTGTCATTGGTTGAACATTTAGGTCATTTTCGTCGTCCCTAGGCTTATTCTAATCCAATTAGGGTTTTTAACCAATCTTGTGCATCCAATATGTGATTTTGTGTCATTTTGTGTCATTGGTTGAACATTTAGGTCATTTTCGTCGTCCCTAGGCTTATTCTAATATAATTAGGGTTTTTAACCAATCTTGTGCATCCAATATGTGAGTTTGTGTAATTTTGTGTCATTGGTTGAACATTTTGGTCATTTTCGTCCTCCCTAGGCTTATTCTAATCCAATTAGGGTTTTTAACCAATCTTGTGCATCCAATATGTGATTTTGTGTCATTTTGTGTCATTGGTTGAACATTTATGTCATTTTCGTCCTCCCTAGACTTATTCTAATCCAATTAGGGTCTTTAACCAATCTTGTGCATCCAATATGTGATTTTGTGTCATTTTGTGTCATTGGTTGAACATTTAGGTCATTTTCGTCCTCCCTAGGCTTATTCTAATCCAATTAGGGTTTTTAACCAATCTTGTGCATCCAATATGTGATTTTGTGTCATTGGTTGAACATTTAGGTCATTTTCGTCCTCCCTAGGCTTATTATAATCCAACTAGGGTTTTTAACCAATCTTGTGCATCCAATATGTGATTTTGTGTCATTTTGTGTCATTGGTTGAACATTTAGGTCATTTTCGTCCTCCCTAGGCTTATTCTAATCCAATTAGGGTTTTTAACCAATCTTGTGCATCCAATATGTGATTTTGTGTCATTTTGTGTCATTGGTTGAACATTTAGGTCATTTTCGTCCTCCCTAGGCTTATTCTAATCCAATTAGGGTTTTTAACCAATCTTGTGCATCCAATATGTAATTTTGGGTCATTTTGTGTCATTGGTTGAACATTTAGGTCATTTTCGTCCTCCCTTGGCTTATTCCAATCCAATTAGGGTTTTTAACCTATCTTGTGCATCCAATATGTGATTTTGTGTCATTGGTTGAACATTTAGGTCATTTTCGTCCTCCCTAGGCTTATTCTAATCCAATTAGGGTTTTTAACCAATCTTGTGCATCCAATATGTGATTTTGTGTCATTGGTTGAACATTTAGGTCATTTTCGTCCTCGCTATGCTTATTCTAATCCAATTCGGGTTTTTAACCAATCTTGTGCATCCAATATGTGATTTTGTGTCATTGGTCGAACATTTAGGTCATTTTCGTCCCCCCTAGGCTTATTCTAATCCAATTAGGGTTTTTAACCAATCTTGTGCATCCAATATGTGAATTTGTGTCATTTTGTGTCATTGGTTGAACATTTAGGTCATTTTCGTCCTCCCTAGGCTTATTCTAATCCAATTAGGGTTTTTAACCAATCTTGTGCATCCAATATGTGATTTTGTGTCATTGGTTGAACATTTAGGTCATTTTCGTCCTCCCTTGGCTAATTCTAATCCAATTAGGGTTTTTAACCAATCTTGTGCATCCAATATGAGATTTTGTGTCATTTTGTGTCATTGGTTGAACATTTAGGTCATTTTCGTTCTCCCTAGGCTTATTCTAATCCAATTAGGGTTTTTAACCAATCTTGTGCATCCAATATGTGATTTTGTGTCATTTTGTGTCATTGGTTGAACATTTAGGTCATTTTCGTCCTCCCTAGGCTTATTCTAATCCAATTAGGGTTTTTAACCAATCTTGTGCATCCAATATGTGATTTTGTGTCATTATGTGTCATTGGTTGAACATTTAGGTCATTTTGGTCCTCCCTAGGCATATTCTAATCCAATTAGGGTTTTTAACCAATCTTGTGCATCCAATATGTGATTTTGTGTCATTTTGTGTCATTGGTTGAACATTTAGGTCATTTTCGTCCTCCCTAGGCTTATTCTAATCCAATTAGGGTTTTTAACCAATCTTGTGCATCCAATATGTGATTTTGTGTCATTGGTTGAACATTTAGTTCATTTTCGTCCTCCCTAGGCTTATTCTATTCCATTTAGGGTTTTTAACCAATCTTCTGCATCCAATATGTGATTTTGTGTCATTTTGTGTCATTGGTTCAACATTTAGGTCATTTTCGTCCTCCCTAGGGTTATTTTAATCCAATTAGGATTTTTAACCAATCTTGTGCATCCAATATGTGATTTTGTGTCATTTTGTGTCATTGGTTGAACATTTAGGTCATTTTCGTCCTCCCTAGGCTTATTCTAATCCAATTAGGGTTTTTAACCAATCTTGTGCATCCAATATGTGATTTTGTGTCATTTTGTGTCATTGGTTGAACATTTAGGTCATTTTCGTCCTCCCTAGGCTTATTCTAATCCAATTAGGGTTTTTAACCAATCTTGTGCATCCAATATGTGATTTGGTGTCATTGGTTGAAAATTTAGGTCATTTTCGTCCTCCCTAGGCTTATTCTAATCCAATTAGCGTTTTTAACCAATCTTGTGCGTCCAATATGTGATTTTGTGTCATTGGTTGAACATTTAGGTCATTTTCGTCCTCCACAGGCTTATTCTAATCCAATTAGGGTTTTTAACCAATCTTGTGCATCCAATATGTGATTATGTGTTGTTTTGTGTCATTGGTTGAACATTTAGGTCATTTTCGTCCTCCCTAGGCTTATTCTAATCCAATTAGGGTTTTTAACCAATCTTGTGCATCCAATATGTGATTTTGTGTCATTTTGTGTCATTGGTTGAACATTTAGGTCATTTTCGTCCTCCCTAGGCTTATTCTAATCCAATTAGGGTTTTTTAACCAATATTGGGTATCCAATCTGTGATTTTGTGTCATTTTGTGTCATTGGTTGAACATTTAGGTCATTTTCGTCCTCCCTAGGCTTATTCTAATCCAATTAGGGTTTTTAACCAATCTTGTGCATCCAATATGTGATTTTGTGTCATTGGTTGAACATTTAGGCCATTTTCGTCCTCCTTGGGCTTATTCTAATCCAATTAGGGTTTTTAACCAATCTTGTGCATCCAATATGTGATTTTGTGTCATTGGTTGAACATTTAGGTCATTTTCCCCTAGGCTTATTCTAATCCAATTAGGGTTTTAAACCAATCTTGTGCATCCAATATGTGATTTTGTGTCATTTTGTGTCATTGGTTGCACATTAAGGTCATTTTCGTCCTCCCTAGGCTTATTCTAATCCAATTAGGGTTTTTAACCAATCTTGAGCATCCAATATGTGATTTTGTGTCATTTTGTGTCATTGGTTGAACATTTAGGTCATTTTCGTCCTCCCTAGGCTTATTCTAATCAAATTAGGGTTTTTAAGCAATCTTGTGCATCCAATATGTTATTTTGTGTCATTGGTTGAACATTTTGTTCATTTTCGCCCACCCTAGGCTTATTCTAATCCAATTAGGGTTTTCAACAAATCTTGTGCATCCAATATGTGATTTTGTGTCATTGGTTGAAAATTTAGGTCATTTTCGTCCTCCCTACGCTTATTCTAATCCAATTAGGGTTTTTAACCAATCTTGTGCATCCAATATGTGATTTTGTGTCATTTTGTGTCATTGGTTGAACATTTAGGTCATTTTCGTCCTCCCTAGGCTTATTCTAATCCAATTAGGGTTTTTAACCAATCTTGTGCATCCAATATGTGATTTTGTGTCATTATGTGTCATTGGTTGAACATTTAGGTCATTTTGGTCCTCCCTAGGCATATTCTAATCCAATTAGGGTTTTTAACCAATCTTGTGCATCCAATATGTGATTTTGTGTCATTTTGTGTCATTGGTTGAACATTTAGGTCATTTTCGTCCTCCCTAGGCTTATTCTAATCCAATTAGGGTTTTTAACCAATCTTGTGCATCCAATATGTCATTTTGTGTCATTGGTAGAACATTTAGGTCATTTTCGTCCTCCCTAGGCTTATTCTAATCCAATTAGGGTTTTTAACCAATCTTGTGCATCCAATATGTGATTTTGTGTCATTTTGTGTCATTGGTTGAACATTTAGGTCATTTTCGTCCTCCCTAGGCTTATTCTAATCCAATTAGGGTTTTTAACCAATCTTGTGCATCCAATATGTGATTTGGTGTCATTGGTTGAAAATTTAGGTCATTTTCGTCCTCCCTAGGCTTATTCTAATCCAATTAGCGTTTTTAACCAATCTTGTGCGTCCAATATGTGATTTTGTGTCATTGGTTGAACATTTAGGTCATTTTCGTCCTCCACAGGCTTATTCTAATCCAATTAGGGTTTTTAACCAATCTTGTGCATCCAATATGTGATTATGTGTTGTTTTGTGTCATTGGTTGAACATTTAGGTCATTTTCGTCCTCCCTAGGCTTATTCTAATCCAATTAGGGTTTTTAACCAATCTTGTGCATCCAATATGTGATTTTGTGTCATTTTGTGTCATTGGTTGAACATTTAGGTCATTTTCGTCCTCCCTAGGCTTATTCTAATCCAATTAGGGTTTTTAACCAATCTTGTGCATCCAATATGTGATTTTGTGTCATTGGTTGAACATTTAGGTCATTTTCGTCCTTCCTATGCTTATTCTAATCCAATTAGGGTTTTTAACCAATCTTGTGCATCCAATATGTGATTTTGTGTCATTTTGTGTCATTGGTTGAACATTTAGGTCATTTTCGTCCTCCATAGGCTTATTCTAATCCAATTAGGGTTTTTAACCAATCTTGTGCATCCAATAAGTGATTTTGTATCATTGGTTGAACATTTAGGTCATTTTCGTCCACAATAGGCTTATTCTAATCGAATTAGGGTTTTTAACCAATCTTGTGCACCCAATATGTGATTTTGTGTCATTTTGTGTCATTGGTTCAACATTTAGGTCATTTTCGTCCTCCATAGGCTTATTCTAATCCAATTAGGGTTTTAAACCAATCTTGTGCATCCAATATGTGATTTTGTGTCATTGGTTGAACATTTAGGTCATTTTCGTCCTCCATAGGCTTATTCTAATCCAATTAGGGTTTTTAACCAATCTTGTGCATCCAATATGAGATTTTGTGTCATTGGTTGAACATTTAGGTCATTTTCGTCCTCCCTAGGCTTATTTTAATCCAATTAGGGTTTTTAACCAATCTTGTGCATCCAATATGTGATTTTGTGTCATTTTGTGTCATTGGTTGAACATTTAGTTCATTTTCCTCCTCCCTAGGGTTATTCTAATCCAATTAGGGTTTTTAACCAATCTTGTGCATCCAATATGTGATTTTGTGTCATTTTGTGTCATTGGTTGAACATTTAGGTCATTTTCGTCCTCCCTAGGCTTATTCTAATCCAATTAGGGTTTTTAACCAATCTTGTGCATCCAATATGAATTTTGTGTCATTTTCTGTCTTTGGTTGAACATTTAAGTCATTTTCGTCCTCCCTAGGCTTATTCTAATCTAATTAGGGTTTTTAACCAATCTTGTGCATCCAATATGTGATTTTGTGTCATTGGTTGAACATTTAGGTCATTTTCATCCTCCCTAGGCTTATTCTAATCCAATTAGGGTTTTTAACCAATCTTGTGCATCCAATATGTGATTTTGTTTCATTTTGTGTCATTGGTTGAACATTTAGGTCATTTTCGTCCTCCCTAGGCTTATTCAAATCCAATTAGGATTTTTAACCAATCTTGTGCATCCAATATGTGATTTTGTGTCATTGGTTGAACATTTAGGTCATTTTCGTCCTCCCTAGGCTTATTCTAATCCAATTAGGGTTTTTAACCAATCTTGTGCATCCAATATGTGATTTTGTGTCATTTTGTGTCATTGGTTGAACATTTAGGTCATTTTCGTCCTCCCTAGGCTTATTCTAATCGAATTAGGCTTTTTAACCAATCTTGTGCATCCAATACGTGATTTTGTGTCATTTTGTGTCATTTGTTGCACATTTAGGTCATTTTCGTCCTCCGTAGGCTTATTCTACTCCAATTAGGGTTTTTAACCAATCTTGTGCATCCAATATGTGATTTTCTGTCATTTTGTGTCATTGGTTGGACATTTAGGTCATTTTCGTCCTCCTTAGGCTTATTCTAATCCAATTAGGGTTTATAACCAATCTTGTGCATCCAATATGTGATTTTGTGTCATTGGTTGAACATTTAGGTCATTTTCGTCCTCCCTAGGCTTATTCTAATCCAATTAGGGTTTTTAACCAATCTTGTGCATCCAATATGTGATTTTGTGTCATTTTGTGTCATTGGTTGAACATTTAGGTCATTTTCGTCCTCCCTAGGCTTATTCTAATCCAATTAGGGTTTTTAACCAATCTTGTGCAGGCAATATGTGATTTTGTGTCATTGGTTGAACATTTAGGTCATTTTCGTCCTCCCTAGGCTTATTCTAATCCAATTAGGGTTCTTAACCAATCTTGTGAATCCAATATGTGATTTTGTGTCATTGGTTGAACATTTAGGTCATTTTTGTCCTCCCTAGGCTTATTCTAATCCAATTAGGGTTTTTAACTAATCTTGTGCATCCAATATGTGATTTTGTGTCATTGGTTGAACATTTAGGTCATTTTCGTCCTCCCTAGGCTTATTCTAATCCAATTAGGGTTTTTAACCAATCTTATGCATCCAATATGTGATTTTGTGTCATTCGTTGAACATTTAGGTCATTTTCGTCCTCCATAGGCTTATTCTAATCCAATTAGGGTTTTTAACCAATCTTGTGCATCCAATATGTGATTTTGTGTCATTTTGTGTCATTGGTTGAACATTTAGGTCATTTTCGTCCTCCCTAGGCTTATTCTAATCCAATTAGGGTTTTTAACCAATCTTGTGCATCCAATATGTGATTTAGTGTCATTTTGTGTCATTGGTTGAACATTAAGGTCATTGTCGTCATCCCTAGGCTTATTCTAACCCAATTAGGGTTTTTAACCAATCTTGTGCATCCAATATGTGATTTTGTGTAATTTTGTGTCATTGGTTGAACATTTAGGTCATTTTCGTCCTCCCTAGGCTTATTCTAATCCAATTAGGGTTTTTAACCAATCTTGTGCATCCAATATGTGATTTTGTGTCCTTTTGTGTCATTGGTTGAACATTTAAGTCATTTTCGTCCTCCCTAGGCTTATTCTAATCCAATTAGGGTTTTTAACCAATCTTGTGCATCCAATATGTGATTTTGTTTCATTTTGTGTCATTGGTTGAACATTTAGGTCATTTTCGTCCTCCCTAGGCTTATTCTAATCCAATTAGGGTTTTTAACCAATCTTGTGCATCCAATATGTGATTTTGTGTCATTTTATGTCTTTGGTTGAACATTTACGTCATTTTTGTCCTCCCTAGGCTTATTCTAATCCAATTAGGGTTTTTAACCAATCTTGTGCATCCAATATGTGATTTTGTGTAATTTTGTGTCATTGGTTGAACATTTAGGTCATTTTCGTCCTCCCTAGGCTTATTCTAATCCAATTAGGGTTTTTAACCAATCTTGTGCATCCAATATGTGATTTTGTGTAATTTTGTGTCATTGGTTGAACATTTAGGTCATTTTCGTCCTCCCTAGGCTTATTCTAATCCAATTAGGGTTTTTAACCAATCTTGTGCATCCAATATGTGATTTTGTGTAATTTTGTGTCATTGGTTGAACATTTAGGTCATTTTCGTCCTCCATAGGCTTATTCTAATCCAATTAGGGTTTTTAACCATTGTTGTGTATCCAATATGTGATTTTGTGTAATTTTGTGTCATTGGTTGAACATTTAGGTCATTTTCATCCTCCCTAGGCTTATTCTAATCCAATTAGGGTTTTTAACCAATCTTATGCATCCAATATGTGATTTTGTGTCATTGGTTGAACATTTAGGTCATTTTCGTCCTCCCTAGGCTTATTCTAATCCAATTAGGGTTTTTAAACAATCTTGTGCATCCAATATGTGATTTTGTGTCATTGGTTGCACATTTAGGTCATTTTCGTCCTCCCTAGGCTTATTCTAATTCAATTAGGGTTTTTAAGCAATCTTGTGCATCCAATATGTGATTTTGTGTCATTTTGTGTCATTGGTTGAACATTTAGGTCATTTTCGTCCTCCCTAGGCTTATTCTAATCCAATTAGGGTTTTTAACCAATCTTGTGCATCCTATATGTCATTTTGTGTCATTGGTTGAACATTTAGGTCATTTTCGTCCTCCCTAGGCTTATTCTAATCCAATTAGGGTTTTTAACCAATCTTGTGCATCCAATATGTGATTTTGTGTCATTGGTTGAACATTTAGGTCATTTTCGTCCTCCCTAGGCTTATTCTAATCCAATTAGGGTTTTTAACCAATCTTGTGCATCCAATATGTGATTTTGTGTCATTGGTTGAACATTTAGGTCATTTTCATGCTCCAAAGGCTTATTCTAATCCAATTAGGGTTTTTAACCAATCTTGTGCATCCAATATGTGATTTTGTGTCATTGGTTGAACATTTAGGTCATTTTCGTCCTCCCTAGGCTTATTCTAATCCAATTAGGGTTTTTAACCAATCTTGTGCATCCAATAAGTGATTTTGTGTCATTGGTAATCCAATTAGGTCATTTTCGTCCTCGCTAGGCTTATTCTAATCCAATTAGGGTTTTTAACCAATCTTGTGCATCCAATATGTGATTTTGTGTCATTGGTTGAACATTTACGTCATTTTTGTCCTCCCTAGGCTTATTCTAATCCAATTAGGGTTTTTAACCAATCTTGTGCATCCAATATGTGATTTTGTGTCATTGGTTGAACATTTAGGTCATTTTCGTCCTCTCTAGGCTTATTCTAATCCAATTAGGGTTTTAGGGTTTTTAACCAATCTTGTGCATCCAATATGTGATTTTGTGTCATTGGTTGAACATTTAGGTCATTTTCGTCCTCCCTAGGCTTATTCTAATCCAATTAGGGTTTTTAACCAATCTTGTGCATCCAATATGTGATTTTGTGTCATTTTGTGTCATTGGTTGAACATTTAGGTCATTTTCGTCCTCCCTAGGCTTATTCTAATCCAATTAGGGTTTTTAACCAATCTTGTGCATCCTATATGTGATTTTGTGTCATTGCTTGAACATTTACGTCATTTTTGTCCTCCCTAGGCTTATTCTAATCCAATTAGGGTTTTTAACCAATCTTGTGCATCCAATATGTGATTTTGTGTCATTGGTTGAACATTTAGGTCATTTTCGTCCTCTCTAGGCTTATTCTAATCCAATTAGGGTTTTTAACCAATCTTGAGCATCCAATATGTGATTTTGTGTCATTTTGTGTCATTGGTTGAACATTTAGGTCATTTTCGTCCTCCCTAGACTTATTCTAATCCAATTAGGGTTTTTAACCAATCTTGTGCATCCAATATGTGATTTTGTGTCATTTTGTGTCATTGGTTGAACATTTAGGTCATTTTCGTCCTCCCTAGGCTTATTCTAATCCAATTAGGGTTTTTAACCAATCTTGTGCATATAATAAGTGATTTTGTGTCATTAGTAATCCAATTAGGTCATTTTCGTCCTCGCTAGGCTTATTCTAATCCAATTAGGGTTTTGAACCAATCTTGTGCATCCAATATGTGATTTTGTGTCATTTTGTGTCATTGGTTGAACATTTAGGTCATTTTCGTCCTCCCTAGGCTTATTCTAATCCAATTACGGTTTTTAACCAATCTTGTGCATCCAATATGTGAGTTTGTGTCATTGGTTGAACATTTAGGTCATTTTCGTCCTCCCTAGGCTTATTCTAATCCAATTAGGGTTTTTAACCAATCTTGTGCATCCAATATGTGATTTTGTGTCATTTTGAATCATTGGTTGAACATTTAGGTCATTTTCGTCCTCCCTAGGCTTATTCTAATGCAATTACGGTTTTTAACCAATCTTGTGCATCGAATATGTGATTTTGTGTCATTGGTTGAACATTTAGGTCATTTTCGTCCTCCCTAGGCTTATTCTAATCCAATTAGGGTTTTTAACCAATCTTGTGCATCCAATATGTGATTTTGTGTCATTTTGTGTCATTGGTTGAACATTTAGGTCATTTTCGTTCTCCCTATGCTTATTCTAATCTAATTAGCGTTTTTAACCAATCTTGTGCATCCAATATGTGATTTTGTGTCATTGGTTGAACATTTAGGTCATTTTCGTCCTCCCTAGGCTTATTCTAATCCAATTAGGATTTTTAACCAATCTTGTGCATCCAATATGTGATTTTGTATCATTTTGTGTCATTGGTTGAACATTTAGGTAAATTTCGTCCTCCCTAGGCTTATTCTAATCCAATTAGGGTTTTTAACCAATCTTGTGCATCCAATATGTGATTTTGTGTCATTTTGTGTCATTGGTTGAACGTTTAGGTCATTTTCGTCCTCCCTAGGCTTATTCTAACCCAATTAGGGTTTTTAACCAATCTTGTGCATCTAATATGTGATTTTGTGTCATTTTGTGTCATTGGTTGAACGTTTAGGTCATTTTCGTCCTCCCTAGGCTTATTCTAATCCAATAAGGGTTATTAACCAATCTTGTGCATCCAATATCTGATTTTGTGTCATTTTGTGTCATTGGTTGAACATTTAGGTCATTTTCGTCCTCCCTAGGCTTATTCTAATCCAATTAGGGTTTTTAACCAATCTTGTGCATCCAATATGTGATTTTGTGTCATTTTGTGTCATTGGTTGAACATTTAGGTCATTTTCGTCCTCCCTAGGCTTATTCTAATTCAATTAGGGTTTTTAACCAATCTTGTACATCCAATATGTGATTTTGTGTCATTGGTTGAACATTTAGGTCATTTTCGTCCTCCCTAGGCTTATTCTAATCCAATTTGGGTTTTTAACCAATCTTGTGCATCCAATATGTAATTTTGTGTCATTGGTTGCACATTTAGGTCATTTTCGTCCTCTCTAGGCTTATTCTAATCCAATTAGGGTTTTTAATTAATCTTGTGCATCCAATATGTAATTTTGTATCATTGGTTGAACATTTAGGTCATTTTCGTCCTCCCTAAGCTTATTCTAATCCAATTAGGGTTTTTAACCAATCTTGTGCATCCAATATGTGATTTTGTGTCATTTTGTGTCATTGGTTGAACATTTAGGTCATTTTCGTCCTCCCTAAGCTTATTCTAATCCAATTACGGTTTTTAACAAATCTTGTGCATCCAATATGTGATTTTGTGTAATTGGTTGAACATTTAGGTCATTTTCGTCGACCCTAAGCTTATCCTAATCCAATTAGGGTTTTTAACCAATCTTGTGCATCCAATATGGGATTTTGTGTCATTAGTTGAACATTTAGGTCATTTTCGTCCTCCCTAGGGTTATTCTAATCCAATTAGTGTTTTTAACCAATCTTGTGCATCCAATACTTGATTTTGTGTCATTAGTTGAACATTTAGGTCATTTTCGTCCTCCCTAAGTTTATTCTAATCCAAATAGGGTTTTTAACCAATCTTGTGCATCCAATATGTGATTTTGTGTCATTTTGTGTCATTGGTTGAACATTTAGGTCATTTTCGTCCTCCCTAGGCTTATTCTAATCCAATTAGGGTTTTTAACCAATCTTGTGCATCCAATATGTGATTTTGTGTCATTTTGTGTCATTGGTTGAACATTTAGGTCATTTTCGTCCTCCCTAGGCTTATATTAATCATATTAGGGTTTTTAACCAATCTTGTGCATCCAATATGTGATTTTGTGTCATTTTGTGTCATTGGTTGAACATTTAGGTCATTTTCGTCCTCCCTAGGCTTATTCTAATCCAATTAGGATTTTTAACCAATCTTGTGCATCCAATATGTGATTTTGTGTCATTTTGTGTCATTGGTTGAACATTTAGGTCATTTTCGTCCTCCCTAGGCTTATTCTAATCCAATTAGTATTTTTAACCAATCTTGGGCATCCAATATGTGATTTTGTGTCATTGGTTGAACATTTTGGTCATTTTCGTCCTCCCAAGGCTTATTCTAATCCAATTTGGGTTTTTAACCAATCATGTGCATAATCTGTGATTTTGTGTCATTTTGTGTCATTGGTTGAACATTTAGCTCATTTTCGTCCGCCCTAGGCTTATTCTAATCCAATTAGGGTTTTTAACCAATCTTGTGCATCCAATATGTGATTTTGTGTCATTTTGTGTCATTGGTTGAACATTTAGGTCATTTTCGTCCTCCCTAGGCTTATTCTAATCCAATTAGGATTTTTAACCAATCTTGTGCATCCAATATGTGAGTTTGTGTAATTTTGTGTCATTGGTTGAACATTTAGGTCATTTTCGTCCTCCCTAGGCTTATTCTAATCCAATTAGGGTTTTTAACCAATCTTGTGCATCCAATATTTGATTTTGTGTCATTTTGTGTCATTGGTTGAACATTTAGGTCATTTTCGTCCTCCTGATAAGGATCTCAAGAGCATGAAGATGATCCATATTTTTAATAAATTAGGATGAACTTTATTTATTTTCATTTGGTTTGTAATAATTATTAGTTTGCTTTAATTTGGAATTCTAATATTTTTAATATAGACTTAGTTGATGTTATATGTAAGTGAATATACTTTGCTTCCTTACATTTAGTTTATTTTTATAAAAAAAAAATGATGTAAGCCCAATTTGGGCCTAGAGAATGGTGTCACTTATGACCCATTTAGGTTTAGAGATAATTTTACTATAACTATGATTTTGTAACCTCAATGAAGGAATTTTTTTGGGATGAATTAAAAATTTCTCTAATGAGATTTGTGAGTGAGTTAGGTCTCCTCTTTGAGTTCTTGGATTAGAACTTGTTTGAGTCTTATCAATGGCTTTCTTACCATTGTGGCGATTCTTCATTGGCTTATCAATCATCCTTGATTGTGGCGCCTTCTTCATCTTCTCAACCTAATCCATATTTTGTTTCTTTATAATTTTCGGTTTCCTTTACATCAAACCCTAATTCACAAATTGTGCCAATTTTCGTGTTCAGTAACCTGTTACCATATCTTGAGTTCTACACACTTGTTTTCGGCGATTCAACATCCTAACTTGCGTTTCAGAACGTCATCTTTCACCTCGTTTTGGAATCGGCCGATTCTGAGTTTCGCAGCTCCGTTTATTGCGTTATCCAGCAATACGCGATTTCTGATTCAATCTGTAAGTTTCCAACCTAGAACGATCTTAAAGTGACTCATTACAAATAGGATCATATCATTTGGTATCAGAGCTTGTCTCTAGGTTTGGAATTGAGTAAAATTTTGTTTATGCATTTTTTTGGTGAAACATAAATTGCTAGTTGTGTTGGTTTTATTTGAATTGCTATCATTACTTAATTTTTGTGTTGCTGCAAATTAAAAAAAAAAAAAAAATTGTGTTGTTAAAATTATTGCATACTACCTGTTTGACAAAATTCCTAAGTATGTCATATCCTCAATATATTCGAGATTTTGTATTGGATCCGGAGTATGTGAAATATCTATACGAAAATGGATATGCAAAACAAGCAAGAAAAGTAGAGAAGCTAGCCTTGAGAGAGAAAGAGAAAATCAAAGAAAAGAAAGAAGAAGAGGAGAAATATTTGAGAGACAAAGGGCAAAAAATTGACTCCAACTATTTGTCTAATTTTAATAATTCTCTATTGCAAGTGTTTGAAAAAGTGTCTCCAAATGAAGAATGTCATCAATATATTGAAATTGAAAGTAAAGAGAAAGATGATGGTAAAATTGAAGGTCTCTTTAAACAAGAAAGTGAGGTAAATGAAGCAATGTTAGTGTTTGAAGATGATTATTCAAAGGTTCCTCAAAAGGATGCTTACAAGGAAATTATTGAGTCACCATTTTTTTGTGATGAAGAGAATGTTCAAGAAACTCAACTTGCTTTGAAGCCTTTGCAAATACAAAGTAACATATTGTTTGCCACAAATTTCAATCCAAAGAAGGTAAATTTGGCTATGAATGACAACTTCAAAAGGTATAACTTTATTACCATCTTTAGAATTTCTTACCTTTACCATAAATGTACTAAGATGTTAATTGTTCAAGATGAAAATGTGATTCACCGACTTATCACATTTGGCGACTTTTCCAAATTTTCATTTGACCCCGGTGGATATGATAAGTTTGTGGTTTGATTGGATTATATCTTCATGTACGATATAATGGAGCTTAAATTCGAGGTCGAATTTCTTCAAGAAGGAGAGAATGATAAGGATCTCAAGAGCATGAAGATGATCCATATTTTTAATAAATTAGGATGAACTTTATTTATTTTCATTTGGTTTGTAATAATTATTAGTTTGCTTTAATTTGGAATTCTAATATTTTTAATATAGACTTAGTTGATGTTATATGTAAGTGAATATACTTTGCTTCCTTACATTTAGTTTATTTTTATAAAAAAAAAATGATGTAAGCCCAATTTGGGCCTAGAGAATGGTGTCACTTATGACCCATTTAGGTTTAGAGATAATTTTACTATAACTATGATTTTGTAACCTCAATGAAGGAATTTTTTTGGGATGAATTAAAAATTTCTCTAATGAGATTTGTGAGTGAGTTAGGTCTCCTCTTTGAGTTCTTGGATTAGAACTTGTTTGAGTCTTATCAATGGCTTTCTTACCATTGTGGCGATTCTTCATTGGCTTATCAATCATCCTTGATTGTGGCGCCTTCTTCATCTTCTCAACCTAATCCATATTTTGTTTCTTTATAATTTTCGGTTTCCTTTACATCAAACCCTAATACACAAATTGTGCCAATTTTCGTGTTCAGTAACCTGTTACCATATCTTGAGTTCTACACACTTGTTTTCGGCGATTCAACATCCTAACTTGCGTTTCGGAACGTCATCGTTCACCTCGTTTTGGAATCGGCCGATTCGGAGTTTCGTAGCTCTGTTTATCGCAATCTCCAGCAATACGCGGTTTTGGATCCAATTTGTAAGTTTCCAACCTAGAACGATCCTTTATAGTGATTCATGAGAAATAGGATCAGGATTCTATCATTTGGTACCAGAGCTTGTCTCTAGGTTTGGAATTGAGTAAAATTTTGTTTATGCATTTTTTTGGTGAAACATAAATTGCTAGTTGTGTTGGTTTTATTTGAATTGCTATCATTACTTAATTTTTGTGTTGCTGCAAATTAAAAAAAAAATTGTGTTGTTAAAATTATTGCATACTACCTGTTTGACAAAATTCCTAAGTATGTCATATCCTCAATATATTCGAGATTTTGTATTGGATCCGGAGTATGTGAAATATCTATACGAAAATGGATATGCAAAACAAGCAAGAAAAGTAGAGAAGCTAGCCTTGAGAGAGAAAGAGAAAATCAAAGAAAAGAAAGAAGAAGAGGAGAAATATTTGAGAGACAAAGGGCAAAAAATTGACTCCAACTATTTGTCTAATTTTAATAATTCTCTATTGCAAGTGTTTGAAAAAGTGTTTCCAAATGAAGAATGTCATCAATATATTGAAATTGAAAGTAAAGAGAAAGATGATGGTAAAATTGAAGGTCTCTTTAAACAAGAAAGTGAGGTAAATGAAGCAATGTTAGTGTTTGAAGATGATTATTCAAAGGTTCCTCAAAAGGATGCTTACAAGGAAATTATTGAGTCACCATTTTTTTGTGATGAAGAGAATGTTCAAGAAACTCAACTTGCTTTGAAGGCTTTGCAAATACAAAGTAACATATTGTTTGCCACAAATTTCAATCCAAAGAAGGTAAATTTGGCTATGAATGACAACTTCAAAAGGTATAACTTTATTACCATCTTTAGAATTTCTTACCTTTACCATAAATGTACTAAGATGTTAATTGTTCAAGATGAAAATGTGATTCACCGACTTATCACATTTGGCAACTTTTCCAAATTTTCATTTGAACCCGGTGGATATGATGAGTTTGTGGTTTGATTGGATTATATCTTCATGTACGATATAATGGAGCTTAAATTCGAGGTCGAATTTCTTCAAGAAGGAGAGAATGATAAGGATCTCAAGAGCATGAAGATGATCCATATTTTTAATAAATTAGGATGAACTTTATTTATTTTCATTTGGTTTGTAATAATTATTAGTTTGCTTTAATTTGGAATTCTAATAGTTTTAATATAGACTTAGTTGATGTTATATGTAAGTGAAGATACTTTACTTCCTTACATTTAGTTTAATTTTATAAAAAAAAAATGATGTAAGCCCAATTTGGGCCTAGAGAATGGTGTCACTTATGACCCATTTAGGTTTAGAGATAATTTTACTATAACTATGATTTTGTAACCTTATTGAAGGGATTTTTTTGGGAATGAATTAAAATTTCTCTAATGAGATTTGTGAGTGAGTTAGGTCTCCTCTTTGAGTTCTTGGATTAGAACTTGTTTGAGTCTTATCAATGGCTTCCTTACCATTGTGGCGATTCTTCATTGGCTTATCAATCATCCTTGATTGTGGCGCCTTCTTCATCTTCTCAACCTAATCCATATTTTGTTTCTTTATAATTTTCGGTTTCCTTTACATCAAACCCTAATTCACAAATTGTGCCAATTTTCGTGTTCAATAACCTGCAATCATATCTCGAGTTCTACAAACTTGTTTTCGGCGATTCAACAGCCTAACTTGCGTTTCGGAACGTCATCTTTCATCTCGTTTTGGAATCGGCCGATTCGGAGTTTCCTAGCTCTGTTTATCGCAATATCCAGCAATACGCGGTTTTGGATCCAATTTGTAAGTTTCCAACCTAGAACGATCCTTATAGTGATTCATGAGAAATAGGATCATATCATTTGGTATCAGAGCTTGTCTCTAGGTTGGGAATTGAGTAAAATTTTGTTTATGCATTTTTTTGGTGAAACATAAATTGCTAGTTGTGTTGGTTTTATTTGAATTGCTATCATTACTTAATTTTTGTGTTGCTGCAAATTAAAAAAAAAAAATTGTGTTGTTAAAATTATTGCATACTACCTGTTTGACAAAATTCCTAAGTATGTCATATCCTCAATATATTCGAGATTTTGTATTGGATCCGGAGTATGTGAAATATCTATACGAAAATGGATATGCAAAACAAGCAAGAAAAGTAGAGAAGCTAGCCTTGAGAGAGAAAGAGAAAATCAAAGAAAAGAAAGAAGAGGAGAAATATTTGAGAGACAAAGGGCAAAAAATTGACTCCAACTATTTGTCTAATTTTAATAATTCTCTATTGCAAGTGTTTGAAAAAGTGTCTCCAAATGAAGAATGTCATCAATATATTGAAATTGAAAGTAAAGAGAAAGTTGATGGTAAAATTGAAGGTCTCTTTAAACAAGAAAGTGAGGTAAATGAAGCAATGTTAGTGTTTGAAGATGATTATTCAAAGGTTCCTCAAAAGGATGCTTACAAGGAAATTATTGAGTCGCCATTTTTTTGTGATGAAGAGAATGTTCAAGAAACTCAACTTGCTTTGAAGCCTTTGCAAATACAAAGTAACATATTGTTTGCCACAAATTTCAATCCAAAGAAGGTAAATTTGGCTATGAATGACAACTTCAAAAGGTATAACTTTATTACCATCTTTAGAATTTCTTACCTTTACCATAAATGTACTAAGATGTTAATTGTTCAAGATGAAAATGTGATTCACCGACTTATCACATTTGGCGACTTTTCCAAATTTTCATTTGACCCCGGTGGATATGATGAGTTTGTGGTTTGATTGGATTATATCTTCATGTACGATATAATGGAGCTTAAATTCGAGGTCGAATTTCTTCAAGAAGGAGAGAATGATAAGGATCTCAAGAGCATGAAGATGATCCATATTTTTAATAAATTAGGATGAACTTTATTTATTTTCATTTGGTTTGTAATAATTATTAGTTTGCTTTAATTTGGAATTCTAATATTTTTAATATAGACTTAGTTGATGTTATATGTAAGTGAATATACTTTGATTCCTTACATTTAGTTTATTTTTATAAAAAAAATGATGTAAGCTCAATTTGGGCCTAGAGAATGGTGTCACTTATGACCCATTTAGGTTTAGAGATAATTTTACTATAACTATGATTTTGTAACCTCAATGAAGGGGATTTTTTTGGATGAATTAAAATTTCTCTAATGAGAATTGTGAGTGAGTTAGGTCTCCTCTTTAAGTTCTTGGATTAGAACTTGTTTGAGTCTTATCAATGGCTTCCTTACCATTGTGGCGATTCTTCATTGGCTTATCAATCATCCTTGATTGTGGCGCCTTCTTCATCTTCTCAGCCTAATCCATCTTTTGTTTTTTTTTTTATTTATAATTTTCAGTTTCCTTTACATCAAACACTAATACACAAATTGTACCGATTTTTGTGTTCAGCAATCTGTGATCATATCTCGAGTTCTAGAAACTTGTTTTCGGTGATTCAACAGCCTAACTTGCGTTTCGGAACGTCATCTTTCATCTCGTTTTGGAATCGGCCGATTCGGAGTTTCCTAGCTCTGTTTATCGCAATCTCCAGCAATACGCGGTTTTGGATCCAATTTGTAAGTTTCCAACCTAGAACGATCCTTATAGTGATTCATGAGAAATAGGATCATATCACTTATCCTAACCAATTAGGGTTTTTAACCAATCTTGTGCATCCAATATGTGATTTTTTGTAATTGGTTGAACATTTAGGTCATTTTCGTCCTCCCTAGGCTTATTCTAATCCAATTAGGGTTTTTAACCAATCTTGTGCATCCAATATGTGATTTCGTGTCATTTTGTGTCATTGGTTGAACATTTAGGTCATTTTCGTCCTCCTTAGCCTTATTCTAATCCAATTAAGGTTTTTAACCAATCTTGTGCATCCAATATGTGATTTTGTGTCATTGGTTGAACATTTAGGTCATTTTCGTCCTCCCTAGGCTTATTCTAATCCAATTAGGGTTTTTAACCAATCTTGTGCATCCAATATTTGATTTTGTGTCATTGGTTGAACATTTAGGTCATTTTGGTCCTCCCTAGGCTTATTCTAATCCAATTAGGGTTTTTAACCAATCTTGTGCATCCAATATGTGATTTTGTGTCATTTTGTGTCATTGGTTGAACATTTAGTTCATTTTTGTCCTCCCTAGGCTTATTCTAATCCAATTAGGGTTTTTAACCAATCTTGTGCATATAATAAGTGATTTTGTGTCATTGGTAATCCAATTAGGTCATTTTCATCCTCGCTAGGCTTATTCTAATCCAATTAGGATTTTTAACCAATCTTGTGCATCCAATATGTGATTTTGTGTCATTGGTTGAACATTTAGGTCATTTTTGTCCTCCCTAGGCTTATTCTAATCCAATTAGGGTTTTTAACCAATCTTGTGCATCCAATATGTGATTTTGTGTCATTGGTTGAGCATTTAGGTCATTTTCGTCCTCCCTAGGCTTATTCTAATCCAATTAGGGTTTTTAATCAATCTTGTGCATCGAATATGTGATTTTGTGTTATTTTGTGTCATTGGTTGAACATTTAGGTCATTTTCGTCCTCCCTAGGCTTATTCTAATCCAATTAGGGTTTTTAACCAATCTTGTGCATCCAATATGTGATTTTGTGTCATTGGTTAAACATTTAGGTCATTTTCGTCCCCCTTAGGCTTATTCTAATCCAATTAGGGTTTTTAACCAATCTTGTGCATCCAATATGTGATTTTGTGTCATTGGTTGAACATTTAGGTCATTTTCTTCCTCCCTAGGCTTATTCTAATCCAATTAGGGTTTTTATCCAATCTTGTGCATCCAATATGTGATTTTGTGTCATTGGTTGAACATTTAGGTCATTTTCGTCCTCCCTAGGATTATTCTAATCCAATTAGGGTTTTTAACCAATCTTGTGCATCCAATATGTGATTTTGTGTCATTTTGTGTCATTGGTTGAACATTTAGGTCATTTTCGTCCTCCCTAGGCTTATTCTAATCCAATTAGGGTTTTTAACCAATCTTGTGCATCCAATATGTGATTTTGTGTCATTATGTGTCATTGGTTGAACATTTAGGTCATTTTGGTCCTCCCTAGGCATATTCTAATCCAATTAGGGTTTTTAACCAATCTTGTGCATCCAATATGTGATTTTGTGTCATTTTGTGTCATTGGTTGAACATTTAGGTCATTTTCGTCCTCCCTAGGCTTATTCTAATCCAATTAGGGTTTTTAACCAATCTTGTGCATCCAATATGTGGTTTTGTGTCATTGGTTGAACATTTAGGTCATTTTCGTCCTCCCTAGGCTTATTCTAATCCAATTAGGGTTTTAAACCAATCTTGTGCATCCAATATGTGATTTTGTGTCATTGGTTGAACATTTAGGTCATTTTCGTCCGCCCTAGGCTTATTCTAATCCAATTAGGGTTTTTAACCAATCATGTGCACGCAATATGTGATTTTGTGTCATTGGTTTAACATTTAGGTCATTTTCGTCCTCCCTAGGCTTATTCTAATCCAATTAGGATTTTTAACCAATCTTGTGCATCCAATATGTGATTTTGTGTCATTTTGTGTCATTGGTTGAACATTTAGGTCATTTTCGTCCTCCCTAGGCTTATTCTAATCCAATTAGGGTTTTTAACCAATCTTGTGCATCCAATATGTGATTTGTGTCATTGGTTGAACATTTAGGTCATTTTCGTCGTCCCTAGGCTTATTCTAATCCAATTAGGGTTTTTAACCAATCTTGTGCATCCAATATGTGATTTTGTGTCATTGGTTGAACATTTAGGTCATTTTCGTCCTCCCTAGGGTTATTCTAATCCAATTAGTGTTTTTAACCAATCTTGTGCATCCAATATGTGATTTTGTGTCATTGGTTGAACATTTAGGTCATTTTCGTCCTCCCTAGGCTTATTCTAATCCAATTAGGGTTTTTAACCAATCTTGTGCATCCAATATGTGATTTTGTGTCATTTTGTGTCATTGGTTGAACATTTAGGATATTTTCGTCCACTTTAGGCTTATTCTAATCCAATTAGGGTTTTTAACCAATCTTGTGCATCCAATATGTGATTTTGTGTCATTGGTTGAACATTTAGGTCATTTTCGTCCTCCCTAGGCTTATTCTAATCCAATTAGGGTTTTTAACCAATATTGGGCATCCAATATGTGATTTTGTGTCATTTTTTGTCATTGGTTGAACATTTAGGTCATTTTCGTCCTCCCTAGGCTTATTCTAATCCAATTAGGGTTTTTAACCAATCTTGTGCATCCAATATGTGATTTTGTGTCATTGGTTAAACATTTAGGTCATTTTCGTCCCCCTTAGGCTTATTCTAATCCAATTAGGGTTTTTAACCAATCTTGTGCATCCAATATGTGATTTTGTGTCATTGGTTGAACATTTAGGTCATTTTCTTCCTCCCTAGGCTTATTCTAATCCAATTAGGGTTTTTATCCAATCTTGTACATCCAATATGTGATTTTGTGTCATTGGTTGAACATTTAGGTCATTTTCGTCCTCCCTAGGCTTATTCTAATCCAATTAGGGTTTTTAACCAATCTTGTGCATCCAATATGTGATTTTGTGTCATTTTGTGTCATTGGTTGAACATTTAGGTCATTTTCGTCCTCCCTAGGCTTATTCTAATCCAATTAGGGTTTTTAACCAATCTTGTGCATCCTATATGTGATTTTGTGTCATTGGTTGAACATGTACGTCATTTTTGTCCTCCCTAGGCTTATTCTAATCCAATTAGGGTTTTTAACCAATCTTGTGCATCCAATATGTGATTTTGTGTCATTGGTTGAACATTTAGGTCATTTTCGTCCTCCCTAGGCTTATTCTAATCCAATTAGGGTTTTTAACCAATCTTGTGCATCCAATATGTGATTTTGTCTCATTGGTTGAACATTTAGATCATTTTCGTCCTCCCTAGGCTTATTCTAATCCAATTAGGGTTTTTAACCAATCTTGTGCATCCAATATGTGATTTTGTGCATTTTGTGTCATTGGTTGAACATTGTTAAGGATCTCAAGAGCATGAAGATGATCCATATTTTTAATAAATTAGGATGAACTTTATTTATTTTCATTTGGTATCAGAGCTTGTCTCTAGGTTTGGAATTGAGTAAAATTTTGTTTAGGCATTTTTTTTTGGTGAAACATAAATTGCTAGTTGTGTTGCTTTTGTTTGAATTGCTGTCATTACTTAATTTGTGTGTTGCTGCAAATTAAAAAAAAAAAAAAATATTGTGTTGTTAAAATTATTGCACACTACCTGTTTGACAAAATTCCTACGTATGTCATATCCTCAATATATTCGAGATTTTGTATTGGATCCGGAGTATGTGAAATATCTATACGAAAATGGATATGCAAAACAGGCAAGAAAAGTAGAGAAGCTAGCCTTGAGAGAGAAAGAGAAAATCAAAGAAAAGAAAGAAGAAGAGGAGAAATATTTGAGAGACAAAGGGCGAGAAATTGACTCCAACTATTTGTCTAATTTTAATAATTCTCAATTGCAAGTGTTTGAAGAAGTGTCTCCAAATGAGGAATGTCATCAATATATTGAAATTGAAAGTAAAGAGAAAGATGATGGTAAAATTGAAGGTCTCTTTAAACAAGAGAGTGAGGTGAATGAAGCAATGTTAGTGTTTGAAGATGATTATTCAAAGGTTCCTCAAAAGGATGCTTACAAGGAAATTATTGAGTCACCAATTTTTTGTAATGAAGAGAATGTTCAAGAAACTCAACTTGCTTTGAAGCCTTTGCAAATACAAAGTAACATATTATTTGCCACAAATTTCAATCCAAAGAAGGTAAATTTGGCTATGAATGGCAATTTCAAAAGGTATAACTTTATTACCATCTTTGGAATTTCTTACCTTTACCATAAATGTACTAAGATGTTAATTGTTCAAGATGAAAATGTGATTCACCGACTTATCACATTTGGTGACTTTCCCAAATTTACATTTGACCCCGGTGGATATGATGAGCTTGTGGTTTGATTGGATTATATCTTCATGTACGATATAATGGAGCTTAAATTCGAGGTCGAATTTCTTCAAGAAGGAGAGAATGATAAGGATCTCAAGAGCATGAAGATGATCCATATTTTTAATAAATTAGGATGAACTTTATTTATTTTCATTTGGTTTGTAATAATTATTAGTTTGCTTTAATTTGGAATTCTAATATTTTTAATATAGACTTAGTTGATGTTATATGTAAGTGAATATACTTTGCTTCCTTACATTTAGTTTATTTTTATAAAAAAAAAATGATGTAAGCCCAATTTGGGCCTAGAGAATGGTGTCACTTATGACCCATTTAGGTTTAGAGATAATTTTACTATAACTATGATTTTGTAACCTCAATGAAGGAATTTTTTTGGGATGAATTAAAAATTTCTCTAATGAGATTTGTGAGTGAGTTAGGTCTCCTCTTTGAGTTCTTGGATTAGAACTTGTTTGAGTCTTATCAATGGCTTTCTTACCATTGTGGCGATTCTTCATTGGCTTATCAATCATCCTTGATTGTGGCGCCTTCTTCATCTTCTCAACCTAATCCATATTTTGTTTCTTTATAATTTTCGGTTTCCTTTACATCAAACCCTAATTCACAAATTGTGCCAATTTTCGTGTTCAATAACCTGCAATCATATCTCGAGTTCTACAAACTTGTTTTCGGCGATTCAGCATCCTAACTTGCGTTTCGGAACGTCATCTTTCACCTCGTTTTGGAATCGGCCGATTCGGAGTTTCGTAGCTCTGTTTATTGCGTTCTCCAGCAATACGCGATTTTCGTTCCAATCTGTAAGTTTCCAACCTAGAACGATCCTTTATAGTGATTCATGAGAAATAGGATCAGGATCATCATATCACCTCCCTAGACTTATTCTAATCCAATTAGGGTTTTTAACCAATCTTGTGCATCCAATATGTGATTTTATGTCATTTTGTGTCATTGGTTGAACATTTAGGTCATTTTCGTCATCCCTAGGCTTATTCTAATCCAATTAGGGTTTTTAACCAATCTTGTGCATCCAATATGTGATTTTGTGTAATTTTGTGTCATTGGTTGAACATTTAGGTCATTTTCGTCCTCCCTAGGCTTATTCTAATCCAATTAGGGTTTTTAACCAATCTTGTGCATCCAATATGTGATTTTGTGT
>JBBPBQ010000008.1:5822173-5850945 GCA_037974755.1 Cicer yamashitae | reverse complement strand
TAGGCTTATTCTAATCCAATTAGGGTTTTTAACCAATCTTGTTCATCCAATATGTGATTTTGTGTCATTGGTTGAACATGTAGGTCATTTTCGTCCTCCCTAGGCTTATTATAATCCAAATAGGATTTTTAACCAATCTTGTGCATCCAATATGTGATTTTGTGTCATTGGTTGAACATTTAGGTCATTTTCGTCCTCCCTAGGCTTATTCTAATCCAATTAGGGTTTTTAACAAATCTTGTGCATCCAATATGTGATTTTGTGTCATTTTGTCATTGGTTGAACATTTAGGTCATTTTCATCCTCCATAGGCTTATTCTAATCCAATTAGGGTTTTTAACCAATCTTGTTCATCAAATATGTGATTTTGTGTCATTGGTTGACTATTTAGGTCATTTTTGTCCTCCGTAGGCTTATTCTAATACAATTAGGGTTTTTAACCAATCTTGTGCATCCAATATGGGATTTTGTGTCATTGGTTGAACATTTAGGTCATTTTCGTCCTCCCTAGGCTTATTCTAATCCAATTAGGGTTTTTAACCAATCTTGTGCATCCAATATGTGATTTTGTGTCATTTTGTGTCATTAATTGAACATTTGGGTCATTTTCATCCTCCCTAGGCTTATTCTAATCCAATTAGGGTTTTTAATCAATCTTGTGCATCCAATATGTGATTTTGTGTCATTGGTTTAACATTTAGGTCATTTTCGTCCTCCCTAGGCTTATTCTAATCCAATTAGGGTTTTTAACCAATCTTGTGCATCCAATATGTGATTTTGTGTCATTTTGTGTCATTGGTTGAACATGTAGGTCATTTTCGTCCTCCCTAGGCTTATTCTAATCCAATTAGGGTTTTTAACCGATCTTGTGCATCCAATATGTGATTTTGAGTCATTTTGTGTCATTGGTTGAACATTTAGGTCATTTTCGTCCTCCCTAGGCTTATTCTAATCCAATTAGGGTTTTTAACCAATCTTGTGCATCAAATATGTGATTTTGTGTCATTGGTTGAACATTTAGGTCATTTTCGTCCTCCCTAGGCTTATTCTAATCGATTTAGGGTTTTTAACCAATCTTTGCATCCAATATGTGATTTTGTGTCATTTTGTGTCATTGGTTGAACATTTAGGTCATTTTCGTCCTCCCTAGGCTTATTCTAATCCAATTAGGGTTTTTAACCAATCTTGTGCATCCAATATGTGATTTTGTGTCATTTTGTGTCATTGGTTGAACATTTAGGTCATTTTCGTCGTCCCTAGGCTTATTCTAATCCAATTAGGGTTTTTAATCAATCTTGTCTATCCAATATGTAATTTTGTGTAATTTTGTGTCATCGGTTGAACATTTAGGTCATTTTCGTCCTCCCTAGGCTTATTCTAATCCAATTAAGGTTTTTAACCAATCTTGTGCATCCAATATGTGATTTTATGTATTTTGTGTCATTGGTTGAACATATAGGTCATTTTCGTCCTCCATAGGCTTATTCTAATCCAATTAGGGTTTTTAACCAATCTTGTGCATCCAATATGTGATTTTTTGTCATTTTGTGTCATTGGTTGAACATTTAGGTCATTTTCGTCCTCCCTAGGCTTATTCTAATCCAATTAGGGTTTTTAACCAATCTTTTGCATACAATATGTCATTTTGTGTCATTTTGTGTCATTGGTTGAACATTTAGGTCATTTTCGTCCTCCCTAGGCTTATTCTAATCCAATTAGGGTTTTTAACCAATCTTGTGCATCCAATATGTGATTTTGTGTCATTTTGTGTCATTGGTTGAACATTTAGGTCATTTTCGTCCTCCCTAGGCTTATTCTAATCCAATTACGGTTTTTAACCAATCTTGTGTATCCAATATGTGATTTTGTGTCACTAGTTGAACATTGAGGTCATTTTCATCCTCCCTAGGCTTATTCTAATCCAATTAGGGTTTTTAACCAATCTTGTGCATCCAATATGTGATTTTGTGTCATTTTGTGTCATTGGTTGAACATTTAGGTCATTTTCGTCCTCCCTAGGCTTATTCTAATCCAATTAGGGTTTTTAACCGATCTTGTTCATCCAATATGTGATTTTGTGTCATTTTGTGTCATTAATTGAACATTTGGGTCATTTTCATCCTCCCTAGGCTTATTCTAATCCAATTAGGGTTTTTAATCAATCTTGTGCATCCAATATGTGATTTTGTGTCACTAGTTGAACATTGAGGTCATTTTCATCCTCCCTAGGCTTATTCTAATCCAATTAGGGTTTTTAACCAATCTTGTGCATCCAATATGTGATTTTGTGTCATTTTGTGTCATTGGTTGAACATTTAGGTCATTTTCGTCCTCCCTAGGCTTATTCTAATCCAGTTAGGGTTTTTAACCGATCTTGTTCATCCAATATGTGATTTTGTGTCATTTTGTGTCATTGGTTGAACATTTAGGTCATTTTCGTCCTCCCTAGGCTTATTCTAATCCAATTAGGGTTTTTAACCAATCTTGTGCATCCAATATGTGATTTTGTGTCATTTTGTGTCATTGGTTGAACATTTAGGTCATATTCGTCCTCCCTAGGCTTATTCTAATCCAATTAAGGTTTTTAACCAATCTTGTGCATCCAATATGTGATTTTGTGTCATTTTGTGTCATTGGTTGAACATTTAGGTCATTTTCGTCCTCCCTAGGCTTATTCTAATCCAATTAGGGTTTTTAACCAATCTTGTGCATCCAATATGTGATTTTGTGTCATTTTGTGTCATTGGTTGAACATTTAGGTCATTTTCGTCCTCCCTAGGCTTATTCTAATCCAATTAGGGTTTTAAACAAATCTTGTGCATCCAATATGTGATTTTGTGTCATTGGTTGAACATTTAGGTCATTTTCGTCCTCCCTAGGCGTATTCTAATCCAATTAGGGTTTTTAACCAATCTTGTGCATCCAATATGTGATTTTGTGTCATTTTGTGTCATTGGTTGAACATTTAGGTCATTTTCGTCCTCCCTAGGCTTATTCTAATCCAATTAGGGTTTTTAACCAATCTTGTGATCCAATATATGATTTTGTGTCATTGGTTGAACATTTAGGTCATTTTCGTCCTCCCTAGGCTTATTCTAATCCAATTAGGGTTTTTAACCAATCTTGTGCATCCAATATGTGATTTTGTGTCATTGGTTGGACATTTAGGTCATTTTCGTCCTCCCTAGGCTTATTCTAATCCAATTAGGGTTTTTAACCAATCTTGTGCATCCAATATGTGATTTTGTGTCATTTTGTGTCATTGGTTGAACATTTAGGTCATTTTCGTCCTCCCTAGGCTTATTCTAATCCAATAAGGGTTTTTAACCAATCTTTAGCATCCAATATGTGATTTTGTGTCATTGGTTGAACATTTCGGTCATTTTCGTCCTCCCTAGGCTTATTCTAATCCAATTAGGGTTTTTAACCAATCTTGTGCATCCAATATGTGATTTTGTGTCATTTTGTGTCATTGGTTGAACATTTAGGTCATTTTCGTCCTCCCTAGGCTTATTCTAATCCAATTAGGTTTTAACCAATCTTGTGCATCCAATATGTGATTTTGTGTCATTTTGTGTCATTGGTTGAACATTTAGGTCATTTTCGTCCTCCCTAGGCTTATTCTAATCCAATTAGGGTTTTTAACCAATCTTGTGCATCCAATATGTGATTTTGTGTCATTGGTTGAACATTTAGGTCATTTTCGTCCTCTCTAGGTTTATTCTAATCCAATTAGGGTTTTTAACCAATCTTGTGCATCCAATATGTGATTTTGTGTCATTTTGTGTCATTGGTTGAACATTTAGGTCATTTTCGTCCTCCCTAGGCTTATTCTAATCCAATTAGGGTTTTTAACCAATCTTGTGCATCCAATATTTGAGTTTGTGTCATTGGTTGAACATTTAGGTCATTTTCGTCCTCCCTAGGCTTATTCTAATCCAATTAGGGTTTTTAACCAATCTTGTGCATCCAATATGTGATTTTGTGTCATTGGTTGAACATTTAGGTCATTCTCGTCCTCCCTAGGCTTATTCTAATCCAATTAGGGTTTTAACCAATCTTATGCATCCAATATGTGATTTTGTGTCATTTTGTGTCATTGGTTGAACATTTAGGTCATTTTCGTCCTCCCTAGGCTTATTCTTTTCCAATAAGGGTTTTTAACCAATCTTGTGCATCCAATATGTGATTTTGTGTCATTTTGTGTCATTGGTTGAACATTTAGGTCATTTTCGTCCTCCCTAGGCTTATTCTAATCCAATTAGGGTTTTTAACCAATCTTGTGCATCCAATATGTGATTTTGTGTCATTTTGTGTCATTGGTTGAACATTTAGGTCATTTTCGTCCTCCCTAGGCTTATTCTAATCCAATTAGGGTTTTTAACCAATCTTGTGCATCCAATATGTGATTTTGTGTCATTTTGTGTCATTGGTTGAACATTTGGGTCATTTTCGTCCTCCCTCGGCTTATTCTAATCCAATTAGGGTTTTTAACCAATCTTGTGCATCCAATATGTGATTTTGTGTCATTTTGTGTCATTGGTTGAACATTTAGGTCATTTTCGTCCTCCCTAGGCTTATTCTAATCCAATTAGGGTTTTTAACCAATCTTGTGCATCCAATATGTGATTTTGTGTCATTATGTGTCATTGGTTGAACATTTAGGTCATTTTGGTCCTCCCTAGGCATATTCTAATCCAATTAGGGTTTTTAACCAATCTTGTGCATCCAATATGTGATTTTGTGTCATTTTGTGTCATTGGTTGAACATTTAGGTCATTTTCGTCCTCCCTAGGCTTATTCTAATCCAATTAGGGTTTTTAACCAATCTTGTGCATCCAATCTGTGATTTTGTGTCATTTTGTGTCATTGGTTGAACATTTAGGTCATTTTCGTCCGCCCTAGGCTTATTCTAATCCAATTAGGGTTTTTAACCAATCTTGTGCATCCAATATGTGATTTTGTGTCATTTTGTGTCATTGGTTGAACGTTTAGGTCATTTTCGTCCTCCCTAGGCATATTCTAATCCAATTAGGGTTTTTAGCCAATCTTGTGCATCCAATATGTGATTTTGTGTCATTTGTTTAACATTTAGGTCATTTTCGTCCTCCCTAGGCTTATTCTAATCCAATTAGGGTTTTTAACCAATCTTGTGCATCCAATATGTGATTTTGTGTCATTTTGTGTCATTGGTTGAACATTTAGGTCATTTTCGTCCTCCCTAGGCTTATTCTAATCCAATTAGGGTTATTAACCAATCTTGTGCATCCAATATGTGATTTTGTGTCATTTTGTGTCATTGGTTGAACATTTAGGTGATTTTCGTACTCCCTAGGCTTATTCTAATCCAATTAGGGTTTTTAACCAATCTTGTGCATCCAATATGTGATTTTGTGTCATTTTGTGTCATTGGTTGAACATTTAGGTCATTTTCCTCCTCTCTAGGCTTATTCTAATCCAATTAGGGTTTTTAACCAATCTTGTGCATCCAATATGTGATTTTGTGTCATTTTGTGTCATTGGTTGAACATTTAGGTCATTTTCGTCCTCCCTAGGCTTATTCTAATCCAATTAGGGTTTTTAACCAATCTTGTGCATCCAATATGTGATTTTGTGTCATTGGTTGAACATTTAGGTCATTTTTGTCCTCCCTAAGCTTATTCTAATCTAATTATGGTTTTAACCAATCTTTTGCATCCAATATGTGATTTTGTGTCATTGGTTGAACATTTAGGTCATTTTCGTCCTCCCTAGGCTTATTCTAATCCAATTAGGGTTTTTAACCGATCTTGTGCATCCAATATGTGATTTTGTGTCATTTTGTGTCATTGGTTGAACATTTAGGTCATTTTCGTCCTCCCTAGGCTTATTCTAATCCAATTGGGTTTTTAACCAATCTTGTGCATCCAATATGTGATTTTGTGTCATTGGTTGAACATTTAGGTCATTTTTGCCCTCCCTAGGCTTATTCTAATCGATTTAGGGTTTTTAACCAATCTTGTGCATCCAATATGTGATTTTGTGTCATTTTGAGTCATTGGTTGAACTTTTAGGTCATTCTCGTCCTCCCTAGGCTTATTCTAATCCAATTAGGGTTTTTAACCAATCTTGTGCATCCAATATGTGATTTTCTTGTCATAGGTTGAACATTGAGGTCATTTTCGTCCTCCCTAGGCTTATTCTAATCCAATTAGGGTTTTTAACCAATCTTGTGCATCCAATATGTGATTGTGTGTCATTTTGTCATTGGTTGAACATTTAGGTCATTTTCATCCTCCATAGGCTTATTCTAATCCAATTAGGGTTTTTAACCAATCTTGTTCATCCAATATGTGATTTTGTGTCATTGGTTGAACATGTAGGTCATTTTCGTCCTCCCTAGGCTTATTATAATCCAAATAGGATTTTTAACCAATCTTGTGCATCCAATATGTGATTTTGTGTCATTGGTTGAACATTTAGGTCATTTTCGTCCTCCCTAGGCTTATTCTAATCCAATTAGGGTTTTTAACAAATCTTGTGCATCCAATATGTGATTTTGTGTCATTTTGTCATTGGTTGAACATTTAGGTCATTTTCATCCTCCATAGGCTTATTCTAATCCAATTAGGGTTTTTAACCAATCTTGTTCATCAAATATGTGATTTTGTGTCATTGGTTGACTATTTAGGTCATTTTTGTCCTCCGTAGGCTTATTCTAATACAATTAGGGTTTTTAACCAATCTTGTGCATCCAATATGGGATTTTGTGTCATTGGTTGAACATTTAGGTCATTTTCGTCCTCCCTAGGCTTATTCTAATCCAATTAGGGTTTTTAACCAATCTTGTGCATCCAATATGTGATTTTGTGTCATTTTGTGTCATTAATTGAACATTTGGGTCATTTTCATCCTCCCTAGGCTTATTCTAATCCAATTATTGTTTTTAACCAATCTTGTGCATCCAATATGGATTTTGTGTCATTTTGTGTCATTGGTTGAACATTTAGGTCATTTCCGTCCTCCCTAGGCTTTTTCTAATCCAATTAGGGTTTTTAACCAATCTTGTGCATCCAATATGTGATTTTGTGTCATTGGTTGAACATTTAGGTCATTTTCGTCCTCCCTAGGCTTATTCTAATCCAATTAGGGTTTTTAACCAATCTTGTGTATCCAATATGTGATTTTGTGTCACTAGTTGAACATTGAGGTCATTTTCATCCTCCCTAGGCTTATTCTAATCCAATTAGGGTTTTTAACCAATCTTGTGCATCCAATATGTGATTTTGTGTCATTTTGTTTCATTGGTTGAACATTTAGGTCATTTTCGTCCTCCCTAGGCTTATTCTAATCCAATTAGGGTTTTTAACCGATCTTGTTCATCCAATATGTGATTTTGTGTCATTTTGTGTCATTGGTTGAACATTTAGGTCATTTTCGTCCTCCCTAGGCTTATTCTAATCCAATTAGGGTTTTTAACCAATCTTGTGCATCCAATATGTGATTTTGTGTCATTTTGTGTCATTGGTTGAACATTTAGGTCATTTTCGTCCTCCCTAGGCTTATTCTAATCCAATTAGGGTTTTTAACCAATCTTGTGCATCCAATATGTAATTTTGGGTCATTTTGTGTCATTGGTTGAACATTTAGGTCATTTTCGTCCTCCCTTGGCTTATTCCAATCCAATTAGGGTTTTTAACCTATCTTGTGCATCCAATATGTGATTTTGTGTCATTGGTTGAACATTTAGGTCATTTTCGTCCTCCCTAGGCTTATTCTAATCCAATTAGGGTTTTTAACCAATCTTGTGCATCCAATATGTGATTTTGTGTCATTGGTTGGACATTTAGGTTATTTTCGTCCTCCCTAGGCTTATTCTAATCCAATTAGGGTTTTTAACCAATCTTGTGCATCCAATATGTGATTTTGTGTCATTTTGTGTCATTGGTTGAACATTTAGGTCATTTTCGTCCTCCCTAGGCTTATTCTAATCCAATTAGGGTTTTTAACCAATCTTGTGCATCCAATATGTGATTTTGTGTCATTTTGTGTCATTGGTTGAACATTTAGGTCATTTTCGTCCTCCCTTGGCTTATTCTACGCCAATTAGGGTTTTTAACCAATCTTGTGCATCCAATATGTGATTTTGTGTCATTTTGTGTCATTGGTTGAACATTTAGGTCATTTTCGTCCTCCCTAGGCTTATTCTAATCCAATTAGGGTTTTTAACCAATCTTGTGCATCCAATATGTGATTTTGTGTCATTTTGTGTCATTGGTTGAACATTTAGGTCATTTTCGTCCTCCCTAGGCTTATTCTAATCTAATTAGGGTTTTTAACCAATCTTGTGCATTCAATATGTGATTTTGTGTCATCAGTTGAACATTTTGGTCATTTTCGTCCTCCCTAGGCTTATTCTAATCCAATTAGGGTTTTTAACCAATCTCGTGCATCCAATATGTGATTTTGTGTCATTTTGTGTCATTGGTTGAACATTTAGGTCATTTTCGTCCTCCCTAGGCTTATTCTAATCCAATTAGGGTTTTTAACCAATTTTGTGCATCCAATATGTGATTTTGTGTCATTGGTTGAACATTTAGGTCATTTTCGTCCTCCCTAGGCTTATTCTAATCCAATTAGGGTTTTTAACCAATCTTGTGCATCCAATATGTGATTTTTTGTCATTGGTTGAATATTTAGGTCATTTTTGTTCTCCCTAGGCTTATTCTAATCCAATTAGGGTTTTTAACCAATCTTGTGCATCCAATATGTGATTTTGTGTCATTTTGTGTCATTGGTTGAACATTTAGGTCATTTTCGTCCTCCCTAGGCTTATTCTAATCCAATTAGGGTTTTTAACCAATCTTGTGCATCCAATATGTGATTTTGTGTCATTGGTTGAACATTTAGGCCATTTTCGTCCTCCTTGGGCTTATTCTAATCCAATTAGGGTTTTTAACCAATCTTGTGCATCCAATATGTGATTTTGTGTCATTGGTTGAACATTTAGGTCATTTTCCCCTAGGCTTATTCTAATCCAATTAGGGTTTTAAACCAATCTTGTGCATCCAATATGTGATTTTGTGTCATTTTGTGTCATTGGTTGCACATTAAGGTCATTTTCGTCCTCCCTAGGCTTATTCTAATCCAATTAGGGTTTTTAACCAATCTTGAGCATCCAATATGTGATTTTGTGTCATTTTGTGTCATTGGTTGAACATTTAGGTCATTTTCGTCCTCCCTAGGCTTATTCTAATCAAATTAGGGTTTTTAAGCAATCTTGTGCATCCAATATGTTATTTTGTGTCATTGGTTGAACATTTTGTTCATTTTCGCCCACCCTAGGCTTATTCTAATCCAATTAGGGTTTTCAACAAATCTTGTGCATCCAATATGTGATTTTGTGTCATTGGTTGAAAATTTAGGTCATTTTCGTCCTCCCTACGCTTATTCTAATCCAATTAGGGTTTTTAACCAATCTTGTGCATCCAATATGTGATTTTGTGTCATTTTGTGTCATTGGTTGAACATTTAGGTTATTTTCGTCCTCCCTAGACTTATTCTAATCCAATTAGGGTTTTTAACCAATCTTGTGCATCCAATATGTGATTTTGTGTCATTTTGTGTCATTGGTTGAACATTAAGGTCATTTTCGTCCTCCCTAGGCTTATTCTAATCCAATTAGGGTTTTTAACCAATCTTGTGCATCCAATATGTGATTTTGTGTCATTGGTTGAACATTTAGGTCATTTTCGTCCTCCCTAGGCTCTTTTTAATCCAATTAGGGTTTTTATCCAATCTTGTGCATCCAATATGTGATTTTGTGTCATTGGTTGAACATTTAGGTCATTTTCGTCCTCCCTAGGCTTATTCTAATCCAATTAGGGTTTTTAACCAATCTTGTGCATCCAATATGTGATTTTGTGTCATTTTGTGTCATTGGTTGAACATTTAGGTCATTTTCGTCCTCCCTAGGCTTATTCTAATCCAATTAGGGTTTTTAACCAATATTGTGCATCCAATATCTGATTTTGTGTCATTTTGTGTCATTGGTCGACCATTTAGGTCATTTTCATCCTCCCTAGGCTTATTCTAATCCAATTAAGGTTTTTAACCAATCTAATGCATCCAATGTGTGATTTTGTGTCATTTTGTGTCATTGGTTGAACATTTAGGTCATTTTCGTCCTCCCTAGGCTTATTTTAATCCAATTAGGGTTTTTAACCAATCTTGTGCATCCAATATGTGATTTTGTGTCATTGGTTGCACATTTAGGTCATTTTCGTCCTCCCTAGGCTTATTCTAATCCAATTAGGGTTTTTAACCAATCTGGTGCATATAATAAGTGATTTTTTGTCATTGGTAATCCAATAAGTTGATTTTCTTCCTCGCTAGACTTATTCTAATCCAATTAGGGTTTTTAACCAATCTTGTGCATCCAATATGTGACTTTGTGTCATTGGTTGAACATTTAGGTCATTTTGGTCCTCCCTAGGCTTATTCTAATCCAATTAGGGTTTTTAACCAATCTTATGCATCCAATATGTGATTTTGTGTCATTGGCTGCACATTTAGGTCATTTTCGTCCTCCCTAGGCTTATTCTAATCCAATTACGGTTTTTAACCAATCTTGTGCATCCAATATGTGTTTTTGTGTCATTGGTTGAACATTTAGGTCATTTTCGTCCTCCCCAGGCTTATTCTAATCCACTTAGGATTTTTATCCAATCTTGTGCATCCAATATGTGATTTTGTGTCAATTTGTGTCATTGGTTGAACATTTAGGTCATTTTCGTCCTCCCTAGGCTTATTCTAATCCAATTAGGGTTTTTAACCAATCTTGTGCATCCAATATGTGATTTTGTGTCATTTTGTGTCATTGGTTGAACATTTAGGTCATTTTTGTCCTACCTAGGCTTTCTTTAAACCAATTTGGGTTTTTAACCAATCTTGTGCATCCAATATGTGATTTTGTGTCATTGGTTGCACATTTAGGTCATTTTCGTCCTCCCTAGGCTTATTCTAATCCAATTAGGGTTTTTAACCAATCTTGTGCATCCAATATGTGATTTTGTGTTATTGGTTGAACATTTAGGTCATTTTCGTCCTCCCTAGGCTTATTCTAATCCAATTACGGTTTTTAACCAATCTTGTGCATATAATAAGTGATTTTGTGTCATTGGTAATCCAATTAGGTCATTTTCACCCTCGCTAGGCTTATTCTGATCCAATAAGGGTCTTTAACCAATCTTGTGCATCCAATATGTGATTTTGTGTCATTTTGTGTCATTGGTTTAACATTTAGGTCATTTTCGTCCCCCCAAGGCTTATTCTAATCCAATTAGGGTTTTTAACCAATCTAGTGCATCCAATACGTGATTTTGTGTCATTTTGTGTCATTGCTTGAACATTTAGGTCATTTTCGTCCTCCCTAGGCTTATTCTAATCCAATTAGGGTTTTTAACCAATCTTGTGCATCCAATATGTGATTTTGTGTCATTTTGTGTCATTGGTTGAACATTTAGGTCATTTTCGTCCTCCCTAGGCTTATTCTAATACAATTGGGGTTTTTAACCAATCTTGTGCATATAATAAGTGATTTTGTGTCATTGGTAATCCAATTAGGTCATTTTCGTCCTCGCTAGGCTTATTCCAATCCAATTAGGGTTTTTAACCAATCTTGTGCATCCAATATGTGATTTTGTGTCATTTTGTGTCATTGGTTGAACATTTAGGTCATTTTCGTCCTCCCTAGGCTTATTCTAATCCAATTACGGTTTTTAACCAATCTTGTGCATCCAATATGTGAGTTTGTGTCAATGGTTGAACATTTAGGTCATTTTCGTCCTCCCTAGGCTTATTCTAATCCAATTAGGGTTTTTAACCATCTTGTGCATCCAATATGTGATTTTGTGTCATTTTGTGTCATTGGTTAAACATTTAGGTCATTTTCGTCCTCCTTAGGCTTATTCTAATCCAATTACGGTTTTTAACCATTCTTGTGCATCCAATATGTGATTTTGTGTCATTGGTTGAACATTTAGGTCATTTTCGTCCTCCCTAGGCTTATTCTAATCCAATTAGGGTTTTTAACCAATCTTGTGCATCCAATATGTGATTTTGTGTCATTTTGTGTCATTGGTTGAACATTTAGGTCATTTTCGTCCTCCCTAGGCTTATTCTAATCCAATTAGGGTTTTTAACCAATCTTGTGCATCCAATATGTGATTTGGTGTCATTGGTTGAAAATTTAGGTCATTTTCGTCCTCCCTAGGCTTATTCTAATCCAATTAGCGTTTTTAACCAATCTTGTGCGTCCAATATGTGATTTTGTGTCATTGGTTGAACATTTAGGTCATTTTCGTCCTCCACAGGCTTATTCTAATCCAATTAGGGTTTTTAACCAATCTTGTGCATCCAATATGTGATTATGTGTTGTTTTGTGTCATTGGTTGAACATTTAGGTCATTTTCGTCCTCCCTAGGCTTATTCTAATCCAATTAGGGTTTTTAACCAATCTTGTGCATCCAATATGTGATTTTGTGTCATTTTGTGTCATTGGTTGAACATTTAGGTCATTTTCGTCCTCCCTAGGCTTATTCTAATCCAATTAGGGTTTTTAACCAATATTGTGCATCCAATATGTGATTTTATGTCATTTTGGGTCATTGGTTGAACATTTAGGTCATTTTCGTCCTCCCTAGGCTTATTCTAATCCAATTAGGGTTTTTAACCAATCTTGTGCATCCAATATGTGATTTTGTGTCATTTTGTGTCATTGGTTGAACATTTAGGTCATTTTCGACCTTCCTAGGCTTATTCTAATCCAATTAGGGTTTTTAACCAATCTTGTGCATCCAATATGTGATTTTGTGTCATTGGTTGAACATTTAGGTCATTTTCGTCCTCCCTAGGCTTATTCTAATCCAATTAGGGTTTTTAACCTATCTTGTGCATCCTATATGTGATTTTGTGTAATTGGTTGAACATTTAGGTCATTTTTGTCCTCCCTAGGCTTATTCTAATCCAATTAGGGTTTTTAACCAATCTTGTGCATCCAATATGTGATTTTGTGTCATTGGTTGAACATTTAGGTCATTTTCGTCCTCCCTAGGCTTATTCTAATCCAATTAAGGTTTTTAACGAATCTTGTGCATCAAATATGTGATTTTGTGTCATTGGTTGAACATTTAGGTCATTTTCGTCCTCCCTAGGCTTATTCTAATCCAATTAGGGTTTTTAACCAATCTTGTGCATCCAATATGTGATTTTGTGTCATTTTGTGTCATTGGTTGAACATTTAGGTCATTTTCGTCCTCCCTAGGCCTATTCTAATCTAATTAAGGTCTTTAACCAATCTTGTGCATCCAATATGTGATTTTGTGTCATTGGTTGAACATTTAGGTCATTTTCGTCCTCCCTAGGCTTATTCTAATCCAATTAGGGTTTTTAACCAATCTTGTGCATCCAATATGTGATTTTGTGTCATCGGTTGAATATTTAGGTCATTTTTGTCCTCCCTAGGCTTATTGATAAGGATCTCAAGAGCATGAAGATGATCCATATTTTTAATAAATTAGGGTGAACTTTATTTATTTTCATTTGGTTTGTAATAGTTCCTAGTTTGCTTTAATTTGGAATTGTTATAGTTTTAATATAGATTTAGTTGATGTTATATGTAAGTGAAGATACTTTGCTTCCTTACATTTAGTTATTTTTATAAAAAAAAAATGATGTAAGCCCAATTTGGGCCTAGAGAATGGTGTCACTTATGACCCATTTAGGTTTAGAGATAATTTTACTATAACTATGATTTTGTAACCTCAATGAAGAATTTTTTTTGGGAATGAATTAAAATTTCTCTAATGAGAATTGTGAGTGAGTTAGGTCTCCTCTTTGAGTTCTTGGATTAGAACTTGTTTGAGTCTTATCAATGGCTTCCTTACCATTGTGGCGATTCTTCATTGGCTTATCAATCATCCTTGATTGTGGCGCCTTCTTCATCTTCTCAACCTAATCCATATTTTGTTTCTTTATAATTTTCGGTTTCCTTTACATCAAACCCTAATTCACAAATTGTGCCAATTTTCGTGTTCAATAACCTGCAATCATATCTCGAGTTCTACAAACTTGTTTTCGGCGATTCAACATCCTAACATGCGTTTCGGAACGTCATCTTTCACCTCGTTTTGGAATCGGCCGATTCGGAGTTTCGTAGCTCTGTTTATTGCGTTCTCCAGCAATACGCGATTTCTGATTCAATCTGTAAGTTTCCAACCTAGAACGATCCTTATAGTGATTCATGAGAAATAGGATCATATCACTTATTCTAATCCAATTACGGTTTTTAACCAATCTTGTGCATCCAATATGTGATTTTGTGTCATTTTGTGTCGTTGGTTGAACATATAGATCATTTTCGTCCTCCATAGGCTTATTCTAATCCAATTATGGTTTTTAACCAATCTTGTGCATCCAATATGTGATTTTGTGTCATTGGTTGAACATTTAGGTCATTTTCGTCCTCCCTAGGCTTATTCTAATCCAATTAGGGTTTTTAACCAATCTTGTGCATCCAATATGTGATTTTTTGTCATTGGTTGAATATTTAGGTCATTTTTGTTCTCCCTAGGCTTATTCTAATCCAATTAGGGTTTTTAACCAATCTTGTGCATCCAATATGTGATTTTGTGTCATTTTGTGTCATTGGTTGAACATTTAGGTCATTTTCGTCCTCCCTAGGCTTATTCTAATCCAATTAGGGTTTTTAACCAATCTTGTGCATCCAATATGTGATTTTGTGTCATTGGTTGAACATTTAGGAAATTTTTGTCCTCCCTAAGCTTTTTCTAATCCAATTAGGGTTTTTAACCAATCTTGTGCATCCAATATGTGATTTTGTGTCATTTTGTGTCATTGGTTGAACATTTAGGTCATTTTCGTCCTACCTAGGCTTATTCTAATCCAGTTAGGGTTTTTAACCAATCTTGTGCATCCAATATGTGATTTTTTGTCATTGGTTGAACATTTTGGTCATTTTCGTCCTCCCTAGGCTTATTCTAATCCAAGTAGGGTTTTTAACCAATCTTGTGCATCTAATATGTGATTTTGTGTCATTGGTTGAACATTTAGGTCATTTTCGTCCTCCCTAGGGTTATTCTAATCCAATTAGGGTTTTTAACCAATGTTGTGCATCCAATATGTGATTTTGTGTCATTTTGTGTCATTGGTTGAACATTTAGGTCATTTTCGTCCTCCCTAGGCTTATTCTAATCCAATTAGGGTTTTAACCAATCTTGTGCATCCAATATGTGATTTTGTGTCATTTTGTGTCATTTTGTGTCATTGGTTGAACATTTAGGTCATTTTCGTCCTCCCTAGGCTTATTCTAATCCAATTAGGGTTTTTAATCAATCTTGTGCATCCAATATGTGATTTTATGTCATTTTGTGTCATTGGTTGAACATTTAGGTCATTTTCGTCCTCCGTAGGCTTATTCTAATCCAATTAGGGTTTTTAACCGATCTTGTTCATCCAATATGTGATTTTGTGTCATTTTGTGTCATTGGTTGAACATTTAGGTCATTTTCGTCCTCCCTAGGCTTATTCTAATCCAATTAGGGTTTTTAACCAATCTTGTGCATCCAATATGTGATTTTGTGTCATAGGTTGAACATTGAGGTCATTTTCGTCCTCCCTAGGCTTATTCTAATCCAATTAGGGTTTTTAACCAATCTTGTGCATCCAATATGTGATTTTGTGTCATTTTGTGTCATTGGTTGAACATTTAGGTCATTTTCGTCCTCCCTAGGCTTATTCTAATCCAATTAGGGTTTTTAACCAATCTTGTGCATCCAATATGTGATTTGGTGTCATTGGTTGAAAATTTAGGTCATTTTCGTCCTCCCTAGGCTTATTCTAATCCAATTAGCGTTTTTAACCAATCTTGTGCGTCCAATATGTGATTTTGTGTCATTGGTTGAACATTTAGGTCATTTTCGTCCTCCACAGGCTTATTCTAATCCAATTAGGGTTTTTAACCAATCTTGTGCATCCAATATGTGATTATGTGTTGTTTTGTGTCATTGGTTGAACATTTAGGTCATTTTCGTCCTCCCTAGGCTTATTCTAATCCAATTAGGGTTTTTAACCAATCTTGTGCATCCAATATGTGATTTTGTGTCATTTTGTGTCATTGGTTGAACATTTAGGTCATTTTCGTCCTCCCTAGGCTTATTCTAATCCAATTAGGGTTTTTAACCAATCTTGTGCATCCAATATGTGATTGTGTGTCATTTTGTGTCATTGGTTGAACATTTAGGTCATTTTCGTCCTCCCTAGGCTTATTCTAATCCAATTAGGGTTTTTAACCAATCTTGTGCATCCAATATGTGATTTTGTGTCATTTTGTGTCATTGGTTGAACATTTAGGTCATTTTCGTCCTCCCTAGGCTTATTCTAATCCAATTAGGGTTTTTAACCAATCTTGTGCATCCAATATGTGATTTTGTGTCATTTTGTGTCATTGGTTGAACATTTAGGTCAGTTTAGTCCTCCCTAGGCTTATTCTAATCCAATTAGGTTTTTAACCAATCTTGTGCATCCAATATGTGATTTTGTGTCATTGGTTGAACATTTAGGTCATTTTCGTCCTCCCTAGGCTTATTCTAATCCAATTAGAGTTTTTAACCAATCTTGTGCGTCCAATATGTGATTTTGCGTCATTTTGTGTCATTAGTTGAACATTTAGGTCATTTTCGTCCTCCCTAGGCTTATTCTAATCCAATTAGGGTTTTTAACCAATCTTGTGCATCCAATATGTGATTTTGTGTCATTTTGTGTCATTGGTTGAACATTTAGGTCATTCGTCCTCCCTAGGCTCTTTTTAATCCAATTAGGGTTTTTAACCAATCTTGTGCATACAATATGTGATTTTGTGTCATTGGTTGAACATTTAGGTCATTTTCGTCCTCCCTAGGCTTATTCTAATCCAATTAGGGTTTTTAACCAATCTTGTGCATCCAATATGTGATTTTCTGTCATTGGTTAAACATTTAGGTCATTTTCGTCCTCCCTAGGCTTATTCTAATCCAATTAGGGTTTTTAACCAATCTTGTGCATCCAATATGTGATTTTGTGTCATTTTGTGTCATTGGTTGAACATTTAGGTCATTTTCGTCCTCCCTAGGCTTATTCTAATCCAATTAGGGTTTTTAACCAATCTTGTGCATCCAATATGTGATTTTGTGTCATTTTGTGTCATTGGTTGAACATTTAGGTCATTTTCGTCCTCCCTAGGGTTTTTCTAATCCAATTAGGGTTTTTAACCAATCTTGTGCATCCAAAATGTGATTTTGTGTCATTTTGTGTCATTGGTTGAACATTTAGGTCATTTTCGTCCTCCCTAGGCTTATTCTAATCCAATTAGGGTTTTAACCAATCTTGTGCATCCAATATGTGATTTTGTGTCATTTTGTGTCATTGGTTGAACATTTAGGTCATTTTCGTCCTCCTGATAAGGATCTCAAGAGCATGAAGATGATCCATATTTTTAATAAATTAGGATGAACTTTATTTATTTTCATTTGGTTTGTAATAATTATTAGTTTGCTTTAATTTGGAATTCTAATATTTTTAATATAGACTTAGTTGATGTTATATGTAAGTGAATATACTTTGCTTCCTTACATTTAGTTTATTTTTATAAAAAAAAAATGATGTAAGCCCAATTTGGGCCTAGAGAATGGTGTCACTTATGACCCATTTAGGTTTAGAGATAATTTTACTATAACTATGATTTTGTAACCTCATGGAAGGGATTTTTTTGGATGAATTAAAATTTCTCTAATGAGAATTGTGAGTGAGTTAGGTCTCCTCTTTAAGTTCTTGGATTAGAACTTGTTTGAGTCTTATCAATGGCTTCCTTACCATTGTGGCGATTCTTCATTGGCTTATCAATCATCCTTGATTGTGGCGCCTTCTTCATCTTCTCAGCCTAATCCATCTTTTGTTTTTTTTTTTATTTATAATTTTCAGTTTCCTTTACATCAAACACTAATACACAAATTGTACCGATTTTTGTGTTCAGCAATCTGTGATCATATCTCGAGTTCTAGAAACTTGTTTTCGGTGATTCAACAGCCTAACTTGCGTTTCGGAACGTCATCTTTCATCTCGTTTTGGAATCGGCCGATTCGGAGTTTCCTAGCTCTGTTTATCGCAATCTCCAGCAATACGCGGTTTTGGATCCAATTTGTAAGTTTCCAACCTAGAACGATCCTTATAGTGATTCATGAGAAATAGGATCATATCATTTGGTATCAGAGCATGAATCTCAAGAGCATGAAGATGATAAGGATCTCAAGAGCATGAAGATGATCCATATTTTTAATAAATTAGGATGAACTTTATTTATTTTCATTTGGTTTGTAATAATTATTAGTTTGCTTTAATTTGGAATTCTAATATTTTTAATATAGACTTAGTTGATGTTATATGTAAGTGAATATACTTTGCTTCCTTACATTTAGTTTATTTTTATAAAAAAAAAATGATGTAAGCCCAATTTGGGCCTAGAGAATGGTGTCACTTATGACCCATTTAGGTTTAGAGATAATTTTACTATAACTATGATTTTGTAACCTCAATGAAGGAAATTTTGTTTTGGAATGAATTAAAAATTTCTCTAATGAGATTTGTGAGTGAGTTAGGTCTCCTCTTTGAGTTCTTGGATTAGAACTTGTTTGAGTCTTATCAATGGCTTCCTTACCATTGTGGCGATTCTTCATTGGCTTATCAATCATCCTTGATTGTGGCGCCTTCTTCATCTTCTCAACCTAATCCATATTTTGTTTCTTTATAATTTTCGGTTTCCTTTACATCAAACCCTAATTCACAAATTGTGCCAATTTTCGTGTTCAATAACCTGCAATCATATCTCGAGTTCTAGAAACTTGTTTTCGGTGATTCAACAGCCTAACTTGCGTTTCGGAACGTCATCTTTCATCTCGTTTTGGAATCGGCCGATTCGGAGTTTCCTAGCTCTGTTTATCGCAATCTCCAGCAATACGCGGTTTTGGATCCAATTTGTAAGTTTCCAACCTAGAACGATCCTTATAGTGATTCATGAGAAATAGGATCATATCATTTGGTACCAGAGCTTGTCTCTAGGTTTGGAATTGAGTAAAATTTTGTTTATGCATTTTTTTGGTGAAACATAAATTGCTAGTTGTGTTGGTTTTATTTGAATTGCTATCATTACTTAATTTTTGTGTTGCTGCAAATTAAAAAAAAAATTGTGTTGTTAAAATTATTGCATACTACCTGTTTGACAAAATTCCTAAGTATGTCATATCCTCAATATATTCGAGATTTTGTATTGGATCCGGAGTATGTGAAATATCTATACGAAAATGGATATGCAAAACAAGCAAGAAAAGTAGAGAAGCTAGCCTTGAGAGAGAAAGAGAAAATCAAAGAAAAGAAAGAAGAAGAGGAGAAATATTTGAGAGACAAAGGGCAAAAAAATGACTCCAACTATTTGTCTAATTTTAATAATTCTCTATTGCAAGTGTTTGAAGAAGTGTCTCCAAATGAAGAATGTCATCAATATATTGAAATTGAAAGTAAAGAGAAAGATGATGGTAAAATTGAAGGTCTCTTTAAACAAGAAAGTGAGGTAAATGAAGCAATGTTAGTGTTTGAAGATGATTATTCAAAGGTTCCTCAAAAGGATGCTTACAAGGAAATTATTGAGTCACCATTTTTTTGTGATGAAGAGAATGTTCAAGAAACTCAACTTGCTTTGAAGCCTTTGCAAATACAAAGTAACATATTGTTTGCCACAAATTTCAATCCAAAGAAGGTAAATTTGGCTATGAATGACAACTTCAAAAGGTATAACTTTATTACCATCTTTAGAATTTCTTACCTTTACCATAAATGTACTAAGATGTTAATTGTTCAAGATGAAAATGTGATTCACCGACTTATCACATTTGGCGACTTTTCCAAATTTTCATTTGACCCCGGTGGATATGATGAGTTTGTGGTTTGATTGGATTATATCTTCATGTACGATATAATGGAGCTTAAATTCGAGGTCGAAATTCTTCAAGAAGGAGAGAATGATAAGGATTTCAAGAGCATGAAGATGATCCATATTTTTTAATAAATTAGGATGAACTTTATTTATTTTCATTTGGTTTGTAATAATTCTTAGTTTGCTTTAATTTGGAATTCTAATAGTTTTAATATAGATTTAGTTGATGTTATATGTAAGTGAAGATACTTTGCTTCCTTACATTTAGTTTATTTTTATAAAAAAAAAAATGATGTAAGCCCAATTTGGGCCTAGAGGATGGTGTCACTTATGACCCATTTAGGTTTAGAGATAATTTTACTATAACTATGATTTTGTAACCTCATGGAAGGGATTTTTTTGGATGAATTAAAATTTCTCTAATGAGAATTGTGAGTGAGTTAGGTCTCCTCTTTAAGTTCTTGGATTAGAACTTGTTTGAGTCTTATCAATGGCTTCCTTACCATTGTGGCGATTCTTCATTGGCTTATCAATCATCCTTGATTGTTGCGCCTTCTTCATCTTCTCAGCCTAATCCATCTTTTGTTTTTTTTTTTATTTATAATTTTCAGTTTCCTTTACATCAAACACTAATACACAAATTGTACCGATTTTTGTGTTCAGCAATCTGTGATCATATCTCGAGTTCTAGAAACTTGTTTTCGGTGATTCAACAGCCTAACTTGCGTTTCGGAACGTCATCTTTCATCTCGTTTTGGAATCGGCCGATTCGGAGTTTCCTAGCTCTGTTTATCGCAATCTCCAGCAATACGCGGTTTTGGATCCAATTTGTAAGTTTCCAACCTAGAACGATCCTTATAGTGATTCATGAGAAATAGGATCAGGATCATATCATTTGGTACCAGAGCTTGTCTCTAGGTTTGGAATTGAGTAAAATTTTGTTTATGCATTTTTTTGGTGAAACATAAATTGCTAGTTGTGTTGGTTTTATTTGAATTGCTATCATTACTTAATTTTTGTGTTGCTGCAAATTAAAAAAAAAAAAAAAATTGTGTTGTTAAAATTATTGCATACTACCTGTTTGACAAAATTCCTAAGTATGTCATATCCTCAATATATTCGAGATTTTGTATTGGATCCGGAGTATGTGAAATATCTATACGAAAATGGATATGCAAAACAAGCAAGAAAAGTAGAGAAGCTAGCCTTGAGAGAGAAAGAGAAAATCAAAGAAAAGAAAGAAGAAGAGGAGAAATATTTGAGAGACAAAGGGCAAAAAATTGACTCCAACTATTTGTCTAATTTTAATAATTCTCTATTGCAAGTGTTTGAAAAAGTGTCTCCAAATGAAGAATGTCATCAATATATTGAAATTGAAAGTAAAGAGAAAGATGATGGTAAAATTGAAGGTCTCTTTAAACAAGAAAGTGAGGTAAATGAAGCAATGTTAGTGTTTGAAGATGATTATTCAAAGGTTCCTCAAAAGGATGCTTACAAGGAAATTATTGAGTCACCATTTTTTTGTGATGAAGAGAATGTTCAAGAAACTCAACTTGCTTTGAAGGCTTTGCAAATACAAAGTAACATATTGTTTGCCACAAATTTCAATCCAAAGAAGGTAAATTTGGCTATGAATGACAACTTCAAAAGGTATAACTTTATTACCATCTTTAGAATTTCTTACCTTTACCATAAATGTACTAAGATGTTAATTGTTCAAGATGAAAATGTGATTCACCGACTTATCACATTTGGCAACTTTTCCAAATTTTCATTTGACCCCGGTGGATATGATGAGTTTGTGGTTTGATTGGATTATATCTTCATGTACGATATAATGGAGCTTAAATTCGAGGTCGAATTTCTTCAAGAAAGAGAGAATGATAAGGATCTCAAGAGCATGAAGATGATCCATATTTTTAATAAATTAGGATGAACTTTATTTATTTTCATTTGGTTTGTAATAATTATTAGTTTGCTTTAATTTGGAATTCTAATAGTTTTAATATAGACTTAGTTGATGTTATATGTAAGTGAAGATACTTTACTTCCTTACATTTAGTTTAATTTTATAAAAAAAAAATGATGTAAGCCCAATTTGGGCCTAGAGAATGGTGTCACTTATGACCCATTTAGGTTTAGAGATAATTTTACTATAACTATGATTTTGTAACCTTATTGAAGGGATTTTTTGGAATGAATTAAAAATTTCTCTAATGAGATTTGTGAGTGAGTTAGGTCTCCTCTTTGAGTTCTTGGATTAGAACTTGTTTGAGTCTTATCAATGGCTTCCTTACCATTGTGGCGATTCTTCATTGGCTTATCAATCATCCTTGATTGTGGCGCCTTCTTCATCTTCTCAACCTAATCCATATTTTGTTTCTTTATAATTTTCGGTTTCCTTTACATCAAACCCTAATTCACAAATTGTGCCAATTTTCGTGTTCAATAACCTGCAATCATATCTCGAGTTCTACAAACTTGTTTTCGGCGATTCAACATCCTAACTTGCGTTTCGGAACGTCATCTTTCACCTCGTTTTGGAATCGGCCGATTCGGAGTTTCGTAGCTCTGTTTATTGCGTTCTCCAGCAATACGCGGTTTTGGATCCAATTTCAATCTGTGATCATATCTCGAGTTCTAGAAACTTGTTTTCGGTGATTCAACAGCCTAACTTGCGTTTCGGAACGTCATCTTTCATCTCATTTTGGAATCGGCCGATTCGGAGTTTCCTAGCTCTGTTTATCGCAATCTCCAGCAATACGCGGTTTTGGATCCAATTTGTAAGTTTCCAACCTAGAACGATCCTTATAGTGATTCATGAGAAATAGGATCATATCATTTGGTATCAGAGCTTGTCTCTAGGTTTGGAATTGAGTAAAATTTTGTTTATGCATTTTTTTGGTGAAACATAAATTGCTAGTTGTGTTGGTTTTATTTGAATTGCTATCATTACTTAATTTTTGTGTTGCTGCAAATTAAAAAAAAAAATTGTGTTGTTAAAATTATTGCATACTACCTGTTTGACAAAATTCCTAAGTATGTCATATCCTCAATATATTCGAGATTTTGTATTGGATCCGGAGTATGTGAAATATCTATACGAAAATGGATATGCAAAACAAGCAAGAAAAGTACAGAAGCTAGCCTTGAGAGAGAAAGAGAAAATCAAAGAAAATAAAGAAGAAGAGGAGAAATATTTGAGAGACAAAGGGCAAAAAATTGACTCCAACTATTTGTCTAATTTTAATAATTCTCTATTGCAAGTGTTTGAAGAAGTGTCTCCAAATGAAGAATGTCATCAATATATTGAAATTGAAAGTAAAGAGAAAGATGATGGTAAAATTGAAGGTCTCTTTAAACAAGAAAGTGAGGTAAATGAAGCAATGTTAGTGTTTGAAGATGATTATTCAAAGGTTCCTCAAAAGGATGCTTACAAGGAAATTATTGAGTCACCATTTTTTTGTGATGAAGAGAATGTTCAAGAAACTCAACTTGCTTTGAAGCCTTTGCAAATACAAAGTAACATATTGTTTGCCACAAATTTCAATCCAAAGAAGGTAAATTTGGCTATGAATGACAACTTCAAAAGGTATAACTTTATTACCATCTTTAGAATTTCTTACCTTTACCATAAATGTACTAAGATGTTAATTGTTCAAGATGAAAATGTGATTCACCGACTTATCACATTTGGCAACTTTTCCAAATTTTCATTTGACCCCGGTGGATATGATGAGTTTGTGGTTTGATTGGATTATATCTTCATGTACGATATAATGGAGCTTAAATTCGAGGTCGAATTTCTTCAAGAAGGAGAGAATGATAAGGATCTCAAGAGCATGAAGATGATCCATATTTTTAATAAATTAGGATGAACTTTATTTATTTTCATTTGGTTTGTAATAATTATTAGTTTGCTTTAATTTGGAATTCTAATATTTTTAATATAGACTTAGTTGATGTTATATGTAAGTGAATATACTTTGCTTCCTTACATTTAGTTTATTTTTATAAAAAAAAAATGATGTAAGCCCAATTTGGGCCTAGAGAATGGTGTCACTTATGACCCATTTAGGTTTAGAGATAATTTTACTATAACTATGATTTTGTAACCTCAATGAAGGAAATTTTTTTTTGGAATGAATTAAAAATTTCTCTAATGAGATTTGTGAGTGAGTTAGGTCTCCTCTTTGAGTTCTTGGATTAGAACTTGTTTGAGTCTTATCAATGGCTTCCTTACCATTGTGGCGATTCTTCATTGGCTTATCAATCATCCTTGATTGTGGCGCCTTCTTCATCTTCTCAACCTAATCCATATTTTGTTTCTTTATAATTTTCGGTTTCCTTTACATCAAACCCTAATTCACAAATTGTGCCAATTTTCGTGTTCAATAACCTGCAATCATATCTCGAGTTCTACAAACTTGTTTTCGGCGATTCAACATCCTTACTTGCGTTTCGGAACGTCATCTTTCACCTCGTTTTGGAATCGGCCGATTCCGAGTTTCCTAGCTCTGTTTATTGCGTTCTCCAGCAATACGCGATTTTCGTTCCAATCTGTAAGTTTCCAACCTAGAACGATCCTTTATAGTGATTCATGAGAAATAGGATCATATCACCTCCCTAGGCTTATTCTAATCCAATTAGGGTTTTTAACCAATCTTGTGCATCCAATATGTGATTTTGTGTCATTTTGTGTCATTGGTTGAACATTTAGGTCATTTTCGTCCTCCCTAGGCTTATTCTAATCCAATTAGGGTTTTTAACCGATCTTGTGCATCCAATATGTGATTTTGTGTCATTTTGTGTCATTGGTTGAACATTTAGGTCATTTTCGTCCTCCCTAGGCTTATTCTAATCCAATTGGGTTTTTAACCAATCTTGTGCATCCAATATGTGATTTTGTGTCATTGGTTGAACATTTAGGTCATTTTCGTCCTCCCTAGGCTTATTCTAATCGATTTAGGGTTTTTAACCAATCTTGTGAATCCAATATGTGATTTTTTGTCATTTTGAGTCATTGGTTGAACTTTTAGGTCATTCTCGTCCTCCCTAGGCTTATTCTAATCCAATTAGGGTTTTTAACCAATCTTGTGCATCCAATATGTGATTTTCTTGTCATAGGTTGAACATTGAGGTCATTTTCGTCCTCCCTAGGCTTATTCTAATCCAATTAGGGTTTTTAACCAATCTTGTGCATCCAATATGTGATTTTGTGTCATTTTGTCATTGGTTGAACATTTAGGTCATTTTCATCCTCCATAGGCTTATTCTAATCCAATTAGGGTTTTTAACCAATCTTGTTCATCCAATATGTGATTTTGTGTCATTGGTTGACTATTTAGGTCATTTTTGTCCTCCCTAGGCTTATTCTAATACAATTAGGGTTTTTAACCAATCTTGTGCATCCAATATGGGATTTTGTGTCATTGGTTGAACATTTAGGTCATTTTCGTCCTCCCTAGGCTTATTCTAATCCAATTAGGGTTTTTAACCAATCTTGTGCATCCAATATGTGATTTTGTGTCATTTTGTGTCATTAATTGAATATTTGGGTCATTTTCATCCTCCCTAGGCTTATTCTAATCCAATTAGGGTTTTTAATCAATCTTGTGCATCCAATATGTGATTTTGTGTCACTAGTTGAACATTGAGGTCATTTTCATCCTCCCTAGGCTTATTCTAATCCAATTAGGGTTTTTAACCAATCTTGTGCATCCAATATGTGATTTTGTGTCATTTTGTGTCATTGGTTGAACATTTAGGTCATTTTCGTCCTCCCTAGGCTTATTCTAATCCAGTTAGGGTTTTTAACCGATCTTGTTCATCCAATATGTGATTTTGTGTCATTTTGTGTCATTGGTTGAACATTTAGGTCATTTTCGTCCTCCCTAGGCTTATTCTAATCCAATTAGGGTTTTTAACCAATCTTGTGCATCCAATATGTGATTTTGTGTCATTTTGTGTCATTGGTTGAACATTTAGGTCATATTCGTCCTCCCTAGGCTTATTCTAATCCAATTAAGGTTTTTAACCAATCTTGTGCATCCAATATGTGATTTTGTGTCATTTTGTGTCATTGGTTGAACATTTAGGTCATTTTCGTCCTCCCTAGGCTTATTCTAATCCAATTAGGGTTTTTAACCAATCTTGTGCATCCAATATGTGATTTTGTGTCATTTTGTGTCATTGGTTGAACATTTAGGTCATTTTCAATTAGGGGTTTTAACCAATCTTGTGCATCCAACATGTGATTTTGTGTCATTGGTTGACCATTTAGGTTATTTTCGTCCTCCCTAGACTTATTCTAATCCAATTAGGGTTTTTAACCAATCTTGTGCATCCAATATGTGATTTTGTGTCATTGGTTGAACATTTAGATCATTTTCGTCCTCCCAAGGCTTATTCTAATCCAATTAGGGTTTTTAGCCAATCTTGTGCATCCAATATGTGATTTAGTGTCATTTTGTGTCATTGGTTGAACATTTAGGTCATTTTCGTCCTCCCTAGGCTTATTCTAATCCAATTAGGGTTTTTAACCAATCTTGTGCATCCAATATGTGATTTTGTGTCATTTTGTGTCATTGGTTGAACATTTAGGTCATTTTCGTCCTCCCTAGGCTTATTCTAATCCAATTACGGTTTTTAACAAATCTTGTGCATTCAATATGTCATTTTGTGTCATTGGTTGAACATTTAGGTCATTTTCGTCCTCCCTAGGCTTATTCTAATCCAATTAGGGTTTTTAACCAATCTTGTGCATCCAATATGTGATTTTGTGTCATTTTGTGTCATTGGTTGAACATTTAGGTCATTTTCGTCCTCCCTAGGCTTATTCTAATCCAATTAGGGTTTTTAACCAATCTTGTGCATCCAATATGTGATTTTGTGTCATTTTTTGAATATTTAGGTCATTTTCGTCCTCCCTAGGCTTATTCTAATCCAATTAGGGTTTTTAACCAATCTTGTGCATCCAATATGTGATTTTGTGTCATTGGTTGAACATTTAGGTCATTTTCGTCCTCCCTAGGCTTATTCAAATCCAATTAGGGTTTTTAACCAATCTTGTGCATCCAATATGTCATTTTGTGTCATTTTGTGTCATTGGTTGTACATTAAGGTCATTTTCGTCCTCCCTAGGCTTATTCTAATCCAATTAGGAATTTTAACCAATCTTGTGCATCCAATATGTGATTTTGTGTCATTGGTTGAACATTTAGGTCATTTTCGTCCTCCCTAGACTTATTCTAATCCAATTAGGGTTTTTAACCAATCTTGTGCATCCAATGTGGGATTTTGTGTCATTTTGTGTCATTGGATGAACATTGAGGTCATTTTCGTCCTCCCTAGGGTTATTCTAATCCAATTAGGGTTTTTAACCAATCTTGTGCATCCAATATGTGATTTTGTGTCATTTTGTGTCATTGGTTGAACATTTAGGTCATTTTCGTCCTCCCTAGGCTTATTCTAATCCAATTAGGGTTTTTAACCAATCTTGTGCATCCAATATGTGATTTTGTGTCATTTTGTGTCATTGGTTGAACATTTAGGTCATTTTCGTCCTCCATAGGCTTATTCTAATCCATTTAGGGTTTTTAACCAATCTTGTGCATCCAATATGTGATTTTGTGTCATTGGTTGCACATTTAGGTCATTTTCGTCCTCCCTAGGCTTATTCTAATCCAATTAGGGTTTTTAATCAATCTTGTGCATCCAATATGTGATTTTGTGTCATTTTGTGTCATTGGTTGAACATTTAGGTCATTTTCGTCCTCCCTAGGCTTATTCTAATCCAATTAGGGTTTTTAACCAATCTTGTGCATCCAATATATAATTTTGTGTCATTGGTTGAACATTTAGGTCATTTTCGTCCTCCCTAGGCTTATTCTAATCCAATTAGGGTTTTTAACCAATCTTGTGCATCCAATATGTGATTTTGTGTCATTTTGTGTCATTGGTTGAACATTTAGGTCATTTTCGTCCTCCCTAGGCTTATTCTAATCCAATTGGGTTTTTAACCAATCTTGTGCATCCAATATGTGATTTTGTGTCATTGGTTGAACATTTAGGTCATTTTTGCCCTCCCTAGGCTTATTCTAATCGATTTAGGGTTTTTAACCAATCTTGTGCATCCAATATGTGATTTTGTGTCATTTTGAGTCATTGGTTGAACTTTTAGGTCATTCTCGTCCTCCCTAGGCTTATTCTAATCCAATTAGGGTTTTTAACCAATCTTGTGCATCCAATATGTGATTTTCTTGTCATAGGTTGAACATTGAGGTCATTTTCGTCCTCCCTAGGCTTATTCTAATCCAATTAGGGTTTTTAACCAATCTTGTCCATCCAATATGTGATTTTTTGTCATTTTGTGTCATTGGTTGAACATTTAGGTCATTTTCGTCCTCCCTAGGCTTATTCTAATCCAATTAGGGTTTTTAACCAATCTTGTGCATCCAATATGTGATTTTGTGTCACTAGTTGAACATTGAGGTCATTTTCATCCTCCCTAGGCTTATTCTAATCCAATTAGGGTTTTTAACCAATCTTGTGCATCCAATATGTGATTTTGTGTCATTTTGTCTCATTGGTTGAACATTTAGGTCATTTTCGTCTTCCCTAGGGTTATTCTAATCCAATTAGGGTTTTTAACCAATCTTTTGCATCCAATATGTGATTTTGTGTCATTGGTTGAACATTTAGGTCATTTTCGTCGTCCCTAGGCGTATTCTAATCTAATTAGGGTTTTTAA
>JBBPBQ010000008.1:5798553-5815590 GCA_037974755.1 Cicer yamashitae | reverse complement strand
ATCTTGAGCATCCAATATGTGATTTTCTGTCATTTTGTGTCATTGGTTGAACATTTAGGTCATTTTCGTCCTCCCTAGGATTATTATAATCCAATTAGGGTTTTTAACCAATCTTGTGCATCCAATATGTGATTTTGTGTCATTTTGTGTCATTGGATGAACATTTAGGTCATTTTCGTCCTCCGTAGGCTTATTCTAATCCAATTAGGGTTTTTAACCAATCTTGAGCATCCAATATGTGATTTTCTGTCATTTTGTGTCATTGGTTGAACATTTAGGTCATTTTCGTCCTCCCTAGGATTATTATAATCCAATTAGGGTTTTTAACCAATCTTGTGCATCCAATATGTGATTTTGTGTCATTTTGTGTCATTGGATGAACATTTAGGTCATTTTCGTCCTCCCTAGTATTATTCTAATCCAATTAGGGTTTTTAACCAATCTTGTGCATCCAATATGTGATTTTCTATTCATTTTGTGTCATTGGTTGAACATTTAGGTCATTTTCGTCCTCCTTAGGATTATTATAATCCAATTAGGGTTTTTAACCAATCTTGTGCATCCAATATGTGATTTTGTGTCATTTTGTGTCATTGGTTGAACATTTAGGTCATTTTCGTCCTCCCTAGGCTTATTCTAATCCAATTAGGGTTTTTAACCAATCTTGTGCATCCAATATGTGATTTTGTGTCATTTTGTGTCATTGGTTGAACATTTAGGTCATTTTCGTCCTCCCTATGGTTATTCTAATCCAATTAGGGTTTTTAACCAATCTTGTGCATCCAATATGTGATTTTGTGTCATTTTGTGTCATTGGTTGAACATTTAGGTCATTTTCGTCCTCCCTATGCTTATTCTAATCCAATTAGGGTTTTTAACCAATCTTGTGCATCCAATATGTGATTTTGTGTCATTGGTTTAACATTTAGGTCATTTTCGTCCTCCCTATGCTTATTCTAATCCAATTAGGGTTTTTAACCAATCTTGTGCATCCAATATGTGATTTTGTGTCATTGGTTGAACATTTAGGTCATTTTCGTCCTCCCTAGGCTTATTCTAATCCAATTAGGGTTTTTAACCAATCTTGTGCATCCAATATGTTATTTTGTGTTATTTTGTGTCATTGGTTGAACATTTAGGTCATTTTCGTCCTCCCTAGGCTTATTCTAATCCAATTAGGGTTTTTAACCAATCTTGTGCATCCAATATGTGATTTTGTGTCATTGGTTGACCTTTTAGGTCATTTTCGTCCTCCCTAGGCTTATTCTAATCCAATTAGGGTTTTTAACCAATCTTGTGCATCCAATATGTGATTTTGTGTCATTTTGTGTCATTGGTTGAACATTTAGGTCATTTTCGTCCTCCCTAGGCTTATTCTAATCCAATTAGGGTTTTTAACCAATCTTGTGCATCCAATATGTGATTTGGTGTCATTGGTTGAAAATTTAGGTCATTTTCGTCCTCCCTAGGCTTATTCTAATCCAATTAGCGTTTTTAACCAATCTTGTGCGTCCAATATGTGATTTTGTGTCATTGGTTGAACATTTAGGTCATTTTCGTCCTCCACAGGCTTATTCTAATCCAATTAGGGTTTTTAACCAATCTTGTGCATCCAATATGTGATTATGTGTTGTTTTGTGTCATTGGTTGAACATTTAGGTCATTTTCGTCCTCCCTAGGCTTATTCTAATCCAATTAGGGTTTTTAACCAATCTTGTGCATCCAATATGTGATTTTGTGTCATTTTGTGTCATTGGTTGAACATTTAGGTCATTTTCGTCCTCCCTAGGCTTATTCTAATCCAATTAGGGTTTTTAACCAACCTAGTGCATCCAATATGTGATTTTGTGTCATTTTCTGTCATTGGTTGAACATTTAGGTCATTTTCGTCCTCCCTAGGCTTATTCTAATCCAATTAGGGTTTTTAACCAATCTTGTGCATCCAATATGTGATTTTGTGTCATTTTGTGTCATTGGTTGAACATTTAGGTCATTTTCAATTAGGGGTTTTAACCAATCTTGTGCATCCAATATGTGATTTTGTGTCATTGGTTGACCATTTAGGTTATTTTCGTCCTCCCTAGACTTATTCTAATCCAATTAGGGTTTTTAACCAATCTTGTGCATCCAATATGTGATTTTGTGTCATTGGTTGAACATTTAGATCATTTTCGTCCTCCCAAGGCTTATTCTAATCCAATTAGGGTTTTTAGCCAATCTTGTGCATCCAATATGTGATTTAGTGTCATTTTGTGTCATTGGTTGAACATTTAGGTCATTTTCGTCCTCCCTAGGCTTATTCTAATCCAATTAGGGTTTTTAACCAATCTTGTGCATCCAATATGTGATTTTGTGTCATTTTGTGTCATTGGTTGAACATTTAGGTCATTTTCGTCCTCCCTAGGCTTATTCTAATCCAATTACGGTTTTTAACAAATCTTGTGCATTCAATATGTCATTTTGTGTCATTGGTTGAACATTTAGGTCATTTTCGTCCTCCCTAGGCTTATTCTAATCCAATTAGGGTTTTTAACCAATCTTGTGCATCCAATATGTGATTTTGTGTCATTTTGTGTCATTGGTTGAACATTTAGGTCATTTTCGTCCTCCCTAGGCTTATTCTAATCCAATTAGGGTTTTTAACCAATCTTGTGCATCCAATATGTGATTTTGTGTCATTTTGTATCATTGGTTGAACATTTAGGTCATTTTCGTCCTCCCTAGGCTTATTCTAATCCAATTAGGGTTTTTAACCAGTCTTGTGCATCCAATATGTGATTTTGTGTCATTTTGTGTCATTGGTTGAACATTTAGGTCATTTTCGTCCTCCCTAGGCTTATTCTAATCCAATTAGGGTTTTTAACCGATCTTGTGCATCCAATATGTGATTTTGTGTCATTTTGTGTCATTGGTTGAACATTTAGGTCATTTTCGTCCTCCCTAGGCTTATTCTAATCCAATTGGGTTTTTAACCAATCTTGTGCATCCAATATGTGATTTTGTGTCATTGGTTGAACATTTAGGTCATTTTTGCCCTCCCTAGGCTTATTCTAATCGATTTAGGGTTTTTAACCAATCTTGTGCATCCAATATGTGATTTTGTGTCATTTTGAGTCATTGGTTGAACTTTTAGGTCATTCTCGTCCTCCCTAGGCTTATTCTAATCCAATTAGGGTTTTTAACCAATCTTGTGCATCCAATATGTGATTTTCTTGTCATAGGTTGAACATTGGGGTCATTTTCGTCCTCCCTAGGCTTATTCTAATCCAATTAGGGTTTTTAACCAATCTTGTGCATCCTATATGTCATTTTGTGTCATTGGTTGAACATTTAGGTCATTATCGTCCTCCTTAGGCTTATTCTAATCCAATTAATGTTTTTAACCAATCTTGTGCATCCAATATGTGATTTTGTGTCATTGGTTGAACATTTAGGTCATTTTCGTCCTCCCTAGGCTTATTCTAATCCAATTAGGGTTTTTAACCAATCTTGTGCATCCAATATGTATTTTTTGTCATTTTGTGTCATTGGTTGAACATTTAGGTCATTTTTGTCCTCCCTAAGCTTATTCTAATCTAATTAGGGTTTTAACCAATCTTGTGCATCCAATATATGATTTTGTGTCATTTTGTGTCATTGGTTGAACATTTAGGTCATTTTTGTCCTCCCTAGGCTTATTCTAATCCAATTAGGGGTTTTAACCGATCTTGTGCATCCAATATGTGATTTTGTGTCATTTTGTGTCATTGGTTGAACATTTAGGTCATTTTCGTCCTCCCTAGGCTTATTCTATTCCAATTAGGGTTTTTAACCAATCTTGTGCATCCAATATGTGATTTTGTGTCATTGGTTGAACATTTAGGTCATTTTCATCCTCCATAGGCTTATTCTAATCCAATTAGGGTTTTTAACCAATCTTGTTCATCCAATATGTGATTTTGTGTCATTGGTTGACTATTTAGGTCATTTTTGTCCTCCCTAGGCTTATTCTAATACAATTAGGGTTTTTAACCAATCTTGTGCATCCAGTATGTGATTTTGTGTCATTTTGTGTCATTAATTGAACATTTGGGTCATTTTCATCCTCCCTAGGCTTATTCTAATCCAATTAGGGTTTTTAATCAATCTTGTGCATCCAATATGTGATTTTGTGTCACTAGTTGAACATTGAGGTCATTTTCATCCTCCCTAGGCTTATTCTAATCCAATTAGGGTTTTTAACCAATCTTGTGCATCCAATATGTGATTTTGTGTCATTTTGTGTCATTGGTTGAACATTTAGGTCATTTTCGTCCTCCCTAGGCTTATCCTAATCCAATTAGGGTTTTTAACCAATCTTGTGCATCCAATATGTGATTTTGTGTCATTGGTTGAACATTTAGGTCATTTTCGTCCTCCCTAGGCTTATTCTAATCCAATTAGGGTTTTTAACCAATCTTGTGCATCCAATATGTGATTTTGTGTTATTTTGTGTCACTGGTTGAACATTTAGGTCATTTTCGTCCTTCCTAGGCTTATTCTAATCCAATAAGGATTTTAACCTATCTTGTGCATCCAATATGTGATTTTGTGTCATTGGTTGAACATTTAGATCATTTTCGTCCTCCCTTGGCTTATTCTAATCCAATTAGGGTTTTTAACCAATCTTGTGCGTCCAATATGTGATTTTGTGTCATTTTGTGTCATTGGTTGAACATTTAGGTCATTTTCGTTCTCCCTAGGCTTATTCTTATCCAATTAGGGTTTTTAACCAATCTTGTGCATCCAATATGTGATTTTATGTCATTGGTTGAACATTTAGGTCATTTTCGTCCACCCTAGGCTTATTCTAATCCAATTAGGGTTTTTAACAAATCTTGTGCATCCAATATGTGATTTTGTGTCATTTTGTGTCATTGGTTGAACATTTAGGTCATTTTCGTCCTCCCTAGGCTTATTCTAATCCAATTAGGGTTTTTAACCAATCTTGTGTATCCAATATGTGATTTTGTGTCACTAGTTGAACATTGAGGTCATTTTCATCCTCCCTAGGCTTATTCTAATCCAATTAGGGTTTTTAACCAATCTTGTGCATCCAATATGTGATTTTGTGTCATTTTGTTTCATTGGTTGAACATTTAGGTCATTTTCGTCCTCCCTAGGCTTATTCTAATCCAATTAGGGTTTTTAACCAATCTTGTGCATCCAATATGTGATTTTGTGTCATTGGTTAAACATTTAGGTCATTTTCGTCCCCCTTAGGCTTATTCTAATCCAATTAGGGTTTTTAACCAATCTTGTGCATCCAACTTGTGATTTTGTGTCATTTTGTGTCATTGGTTGAACATTTAGGTCATTTTCGTCCTCCCTAGGCTTATTCTAATCCAATTAGGGTTTTTAACCAATCTTGTGCATCCAATATGTGATTTTGTGTCATTTTGTGTCATTGGTTGAACATTTAGGTCATTTTCGTCCTCCCTAGGCTTATTCTAATCCAATTAGGGTTTTTAACCAATCTTGTGCATCCAATATTTGATTTTGTGTCATTTTGTGTTATTGGTTGACCATTTAGGTCATTTTCGTCCTCCCTAGGCTTATTCTAATCCAATTAGGGTTTTTAACCAATCTTGTGCATCCAATATGTGATTTTGTGTAATTTTGTGTCATTGGTTGAACATTTAGGTCATTTCCGTCGTCCCTAGGCTTATTCTAATCCAAATAGGGTTTTTAACCAATCTTGTGCATCCAATATGTGATTTTGTGTCATTGGTTGAACATTTAGGTCATTTTCGTCCTCCCTAGGCTTATTCTAATCCAATTAGGGTTTTTAACCAATCTTGTGCATCCAATATGTGATTTTGTGTCATTTTGTGTCATTGGTTGAACATTTAGGTCATTTTCGTCTTCCCTAGCCTTATTCTAATCCAATTAGGGTTTTTAACCAATCTTGTGCATCCAATATGTGATTTTGTGTCATTGGTTGAACATTTAGGTCATTTTCGTCCTCCCTAGGCTTATTCTAATCCAATTAGGGTTTTTAACCAATCTTGTGCATCCAATATGTGATTTTGTGTCATTTTGTGTCATTGGTTGAACATTTAGGTCATTTTCGTCCTCCCTAGGCTTATTCTAATCCAATTAGGGTTTTTAACCAATCTTTTGCATCTAATATGTGATTTTGTGTGATTTTGTGTCATTGGTTGAACATTTAGGTCATTTTCGTCCTCCCTAGGCTTATTCTAATCCAATTAGGGTTTTTAACCAATCTTTTGCATCTAATATGCGATTTTGTGTCATTTTGTGTCATTGGTTGAACATTTATGTCATTTTCGTCCTCCCTAGTCTTATTCTAATCCAATTAGGGTTTTTAACCAATCTTGTGCATCCAATATGTGATTTTGTGTCATTGGTTAAACATTTTGGTCATTTTCGTCCTCCCTAGGCTTATTCTAATCCAATTAAGGTTTTTAACCAATCTTGTGCATCCAATATGTGATTTTGTGTCATTGGTTGGACATTTAGGTCATTTTCGTCCTCCCTAGGCTTATTCTAATCCAATTAGGGTTTTTAACCAATCTTGTGCATCCAATATGTGATTTTGTGTCATTGGTTGAACATTTAGGTCATTTTCGTCCTCCCTAGGCTTATTCTAATCCAATTAGGGTTTTTAACCAATCTTGTGCATCCAATATGTGATTTTGTGTCCTTGGTTGAACATTTAGGTCATTTTCGTCCTCCCTAGGCTTATTCTAATCCAATTAGGGTTTTTAACCAATCTTGTGCATCCAATATGTGATTTTGTGTCATTGGTTGAACATTTAGGTCATTTTCGTCGTCCCTAGGCGTATTCTAATCTAATTGGGGTTTTTAACCAATCTTGTGCATCCAATATGTGATTTTGTGTCATAGGTTGAACATTTAGGTCATTTTCGTCCTCCCTAGGCTTATTCTCATCCAATTAGGGTTTTTAACCAATCTTGTGCATCCAATATGTGATTTTGTGTCATTTTGTGTCATTGGTTGAACATTTAGGTCATTTTCGTCATCCCTAGGCTTATTCTAATCTAATTAGGGTTTTTAACCAATCTTGTGCATCCAATATGTGACTTTGTGTCATTTTGTGTCATTGGTTGAACATTTAGGTCATTTTCGTCCTCCCTAGGCTTATTCTAATCCAATTAGGGTTTTTAACCAATCTTGTGCATCCATTATGTGATTTTGTGTCATTTTGTGTCATTGGTTGAACATTTAGGTCATTTTCTTCCTCCCTTGGCTTATTCTAATCCAATTAGGGTTTTTAAGCAATCTTGTGCATCCAATATGTGATTTTGTGTCATTTTGTGTCATTGGTTGAACATTTAGGTCATTTTCGTCCTCCCTAGGCTTATTCTAATCCAATAAGGGTTTTTAACCAATCTTGTGCATCCAATATGTGATTTTGTGTCATTTTGTGTCGTTTGTTGAACATTTAGGTCATTTTCGTCCTCCCTAGGCTTATTCTAATCCAATTAGGGTTTTTAACCAATCTTGTGCATCCAATATGTGATTTTGTGTCATTTTGTGTCATTGGTTGAACATTTAGGTCATTTTCGTCCTCCCTAGGCTTATTCTAATCCAATTAGTGTTTTTAACCATTCTTGTGCATCCAATATGTGATTTTGTTTAATTGGTTGAACATTTAGGTCATTTTGGCCTTGCTAGGCTTGTTCTAATCCAATTAGGATTTTTAACCAATCATGTGCATCCAAATATGTGATTTTTTGTCATTGGTTGAACATTTAGGTCATTTTCGTCCTCCCTAGGCTTATTCTAATCCAATTAGGGTTTTTAACCAATCTTGTGCATCCAATATGTGATTTTGTGTCATTTTGTGTCATTGGTTGAACATTTAGGTCATTTTCGTCCTCCCTAGGCTTATTCTAATCCAATTAGGGTTTTTAACCAATCTTGTGCGTCCAATATGTGATTTTGCGTCATTTTGTATCATTGGTTGAACATTTAGGTCATTTTCGTCCTCCCTAGGCTTATTCTAATCCAATTAGGGTTTTTAACCAATCTTGTGCATCCAATATGTGATTTTGTGTCATTTTGTGTCATTGGTTGAACATTTAGGTCATTTTCGTCCTCCCTAGGCTTATTCCAATCCAATTAGGGTTTTTAACCAATCCTTTGCATCCAATATGTGATTTTGTGTCATTTTGTGTCATTGGTTGAACATTTAGGTCATTTTCGTCCTCCCTAGGCTTATTCTAATCCAATTAGGGTTTTTAACCAATCTTGTGCATCCAATATGTGATTTTGTGTCATTTTGTGTCATTGGTTGAACATTTAGGTCATTTTCGCCCTCCCTTGGCTTATTCTAATCCAATTACGGTTTTTAACCAATCATGTGCATCCAATATGTGAGTTTGTGTCATTGGTTGAACATTTAGGTCATTTTCGTCCTCCCTAGGCTTATTCTAATCCAATTAGGGTTTTTAACCAATCTTGTGCATCCAATATGTGATTTTGTGTCATTTTGTGTCATTGGTTGAACTTTTAGGTCAATTTCGTCCTCCCTAGGCTTATTCTAATCCAATTAGGGTATTTAACCAATCTTGTGCATCCCATATGTGATTTTATGTAATTTTTTGTCATTGGTTGAACATTTAGGTCATTGTCGTCCTCCCTAGGCTTATTCCAATCCAACTAGGGTTTTTAACCAATCTTGTGCATCCAATATGTTATTTTGTGTCATTGGTTGAACATTTAGGTCATTTTCGTCCTCCCTAGGCTTATTTTAATCTAATTAGGGTTTTTAACCAATCTTGTGCATCCAATATGTGATTTTGTGTCATTGGTTGAACATTTAGGTCATTTTCGTCGTCCCTAGGCTTATTCTAATCCAATTAGGGTTTTTAACCAATCTTGTGCATCCAATATGTGATTTTGTGTCATTGGTTGATCATTTAGGTCATTTTCGTCCTCCCTAGGCTTATTCTAATCCAATTAGGGTTTTTAACCAATCTTGTGCATCCAATATGTGATTTTGTGTCATTGTGTGTCATTGGTTGAACATTTAGGTCATTTTCGTCCTCCCTAGGCTTATTCTAATCCAATTAGGGTTTTTAACCAATCTTGTGCATCCAATATGTGATTTTGTGTCATTTTGTGTCATTGGTTGAACATTTAGGTCATTTTGGTCCTCCCTAGGCTTATTCTAATCCAATTAGGGTTTTTAACCGATCATGTGCATCCAATATGTGATTTTGTGTCATTTTGTGTCATTGGTATAACATTTAGGTCATTTTCGTTTTCCCTAGGCCTATTCTAATCCAATTAGGGTTTTTAACCAATCTTGTGCATGCAATATATAATTTTGTGTCATTTTGTGTCATTGGTTGAACATTTAGGTCATTTTCGTCCTCCCTAGGCTTATTCTAATCCAATTAGGGTTTTTAACCAATCTTGTGCATCCAATATGTGATTTTGTGTCATTTTGTGTCATTGGTTGAACATTTAGGTCATTTTCGTCCTCCCTAGGCTTATTCTAATCCAATTAGGGTTTTTAACCAATCTTGTGCATCCAATATGTGATTTTGTGTCATTTTGTGTCATTGGTTGAACATTTAGGTCATTTTCGTCCTCCCTAGGCTTATTCTAATCCATTAGGGTTTTTAACCAATCTTGTGCATCCAATATGTGATTTTGTGTCATTGGTTGAACATTTAGGTCATTTTCGTCCTCCCTAGGCTTATTCTAATCCAATTAGGGTTTTTAACCAATCTTGTGCATCCAATATGTGATATTGTGTCATTGGTTGAACATTTAGGTCATTTTCGTCCTCGCTAGGCTTATTCTAATCCAATTAGGGTTTTTAACCAATCTTGTGCATCCAATATGTGATTTTGTGTCATTTTGTGTCATTGGTTGAACATTTAGGTCATTTTCGTCCTCCCTAGGCTTATTCTAATCCAATTAGGGTTTTTAACCAATCTTGTGCATCCAATATGTGATTTTGTGTCATTGGTTGAACATTTAGGTCATTTTCGTCCTCCCTAGGCTTATTCTAATCCAATTAGGGTTTTTAACCAATCTTGTACATCCAATATGTGATTTTGTGTCATTTTGTGTCATTGGTTGAACATTTAGGTCATTTTCGTCCTCCATAGGCTTATTCTAATCCAATTAGGGTTTTTAACCAATCTTGTGCATCCAATAAGTGATTTTGTGTCATTGGTTGAACATTTAGGTCATTTTCGTCCACAATAGGCTTATTCTAATCGAATTAGGGTTTTTAACCAATCTTGTGCACCCAATATGTGATTTTGTGTCATTTTGTGTCATTGGTTCAACATTTAGGTCATTTTCGTCCTCCATATGCTTATTCTAATCCAATTAGGGTTTTTAACCAATCTTGTGCATCCAATATGTGATTTTGTGTCATTGGTTGAACATTTAGGTCATTTTCGTCCTCCCTAGGCTTATTCTAATCCAATTAGGGTTTTTAACCAATCTTGTGCATCCAATATGTGATTTTATGTCATTTTGTGTCATTGGTTGAACATTTAGGTCATTGTCGTCCTCCCTAGGCTTATTCTAATCCGATTAGGGTTTTTAACCAATCTTGTGCATCCAATATGTGATTTTGTGTCATTTTGTGTCATTGGTTGAACTTTTAGGTCAATTTCGTCCTCCCTAGGCTTATTCTAATCCAATTAGGGTTTTTAACCAATCTTGTGCATCCAATTTGTGATTTTATGTCATTTTGTGTCATTGGTTAAACATTTAGGTCATTGTCATCCTCCATAAGCTTATTCCAATCCAACTAGGGTTTTTAACCAATCTTGTGCATCCAATATGTGATTTTGTGTCATTGGTTGAACATTTAGGTCATTTTCGTCCTCCCTAGGCTTATTCTAATCCAATTAGGGTTTTTAACCAATCTTGTGCATCCAATATGTGATTTTATGTCATTTTGTGTCATTGGTTGAACATTTAGGTCATTTTCGTCATCCCTAGGCTTATTCTAATCCAATTAGGGTTTTTAACCAATCTTGTGCATCCAATATGTGATTTTGTGTAATTTTGTGTCATTGGTTGAACATTTAGGTCATTTTCGTCCTCCCTAGGCTTATTCTAATCCAATTAGGTTTTTTAACCAATCTTGTGCAACCAATATGTGATTTTGTGTCATTTTGTGTCATTGGTTGAACATTTAGGTCATTTTCGTCCTCCCTAGGCTTATTCTAATCCAATTAGGGTTTTTAACCAATCTTGTGCATCCAATATGTGATTTTGTGTCATTTTGTGTCATTGGTTGAACATTTAGGTCATTTTCGTCCTCCCTAGGCTTATTCTAATCCAATTAGGGTTTTTAACCAATCTTGTGCATCCAATATGTGATTTTGTGTCATTTTGTGTCATTGGTTGAACATTTAGGTCAGTTTAGTCCTCCCTAGGCTTATTCTAATCCAATTAGGTTTTTAACCAATCTTGTGCATCCAATATGTGATTTTGTGTCATTGGTTGAACATTTAGGTCATTTTCGTCCTCCCTAGGCTTATTCTAATCCAATTAGAGTTTTTAACCAATCTTGTGCGTCCAATATGTGATTTTGCGTCATTTTGTGTCATTAGTTGAACATTTAGGTCATTTTCGTCCTCCCTAGGCTTATTCTAATCCAATTAGGGTTTTTAACCAATCTTGTGCATCCAATATGTGATTTTGTGTCATTTTGTGTCATTGGTTGAACATTTAGGTCATTCGTCCTCCCTAGGCTCTTTTTAATCCAATTAGGGTTTTTAACCAATCTTGTGCATACAATATGTGATTTTGTGTCATTGGTTGAACATTTAGGTCATTTTCGTCCTCCCTAGGCTTATTCTAATCCAATTAGGGTTTTTAACCAATCTTGTGCATCCAATATGTGATTTTCTGTCATTGGTTAAACATTTAGGTCATTTTCGTCCTCCCTAGGCTTATTCTAATCCAATTAGGGTTTTTAACCAATCTTGTGCATCCAATATGTGATTTTGTGTCATTTTGTGTCATTGGTTGAACATTTAGGTCATTTTCGTCCTCCCTAGGCTTATTCTAATCCAATTAGGGTTTTTAACCAATCTTGTGCATCCAATATGTGATTTTGTGTCATTTTGTGTCATTGGTTGAACATTTAGGTCATTTTCGTCCTCCCTTGGCTTATTCTAATCCAATTAGGGTTTTTAACCAATCTTGTGCATCCAATATGTGATTTTGTATAATTTTGTGTCATTGGTTGAACATTTAGGTCATTTCCGTCGTCCCTAGGCTTATTCTAATCCAATTAGGGTTTTTAACCAATCTTGTGCATCCAATATGTGATTTTGTGTCATTGGTTGAACATTTAGGTCATTTTCGTCCTCCCTAGGCTTATTCTAATCCAATTAGGGTTTTTAACCAATCTTGTGCATCCAATATGTGATTTTCTGTAATTTTGTGTCATTGGTTGAACATTTAGGTCATTTTCGTCCTCCCTAGGCTTATTCTAATCCAATTAGGGTTTTTAACCAATCTCGTGCATCCAATATGTGATTTTGTGTCATTCGTTGAACATTTAGGTCATTTTCGTCCTCCCTAGGCTTATTCTAATCCAATTAGGGTTTTTAACCAATCTTGTGCATCCAATATGTGATTTTGTGTCATTGGTTGAATATTTAGGTCATTTTTGTCCTCCCTGGGCTTATTCTAATCCAATTAGGGTTTTTAACCAATCTTGTGCATCCAATATGTGATTTTGTATCATTTTGTGTCATTGGTTGAACATTTAGGTCATTTTCGTCCTCCCTAGGATTATTATAATCCAATTAGGGTTTTTAACCAATCTTGTGCATCCAATATGTGATTTTGTGTCATTGGTTGAACATTTAGGTCATTTTCGTCCTCCCTAGGCTTATTCTAATCCAATTAGGGTTTTTAACCAATCTTGTGCATCCAATATGTGATTTTCTGTCATTTTGTGTCATTGGTTGAACATTTAGGTCATTTTCGTCCTCCCTAGGCTTATTCTAATCCAATTGGGTTTTTAACCAATCTTGTGCATCCAATATGTGATTTTGTGTCATTGGTTGAACATTTAGGTCATTTTTGTCCTCCCTAGGCTTATTCTAATCGATTTAGGGTTTTTAACCAATCTTGTGCATCCAATATGTGATTTTGTGTCATTTTGAGTCATTGGTTGAACTTTTAGGTCATTCTCGTCCTCCCTAGGCTTATTCTAATCCAATTAGGGTTTTTAACCAATCTTGTGCATCCAATATGTGATTTTCTTGTCATAGGTTGAACATTGAGGTCATTTTCGTCCTCCCTAGGCTTATTCTAATCCAATTAGGGTTTTTAACCAATCTTGTGCATCCTATATGTCATTTTGTGTCATTGGTTGAACATTTAGGTCATTATCGTCCTCCTTAGGCTTATTCTAATCCAATTAGGGTTTTTAACCAATCTTGTGCATCCAATATGTGATTTTGTGTCATTGGTTGAACATTTAGGTCATTTTCGTCCTCCCTAGGCTTATTCTAATCCAATTAGGGTTTTTAACCAATCTTGTGCATCCAATATCTGACTTTGTGTCATTTTGTGTCATTTTGTGACATTTTGTGTCATTGGTTGAACATTTAGGTCATTTTCGTCCTCCCTAGGCTTATTCTAATCCAATTAGGGTTTTTATCCAATCTTGTGCATCCAATATGTGATTTTGTGTCATTGGTTGAACATTTAGGTCATTTTTGTCCTCCCTAGGCTTATTCTAATCCAATTAGGGTTTTTAACCAATCTTGTGCATCCAATATGTGATTTTGTGTCATTTTGTGTTATTGGTTGAACATTTAGGTCATTTTCGTCCTCCCTAGGCTTATTCTAATCCAATTACGGTTTTTAACCAATCTTGTGCATCCAATATGTGATTTTGTGTCATTTTGTGTCATTGGTTGAACATTCAGGTCATTTTTGTCGTCCCTAGGCTTATTCTAATCCAATTAGGGTTTTTAACCAATCTTGTGCATCCAATATGTGATTTTGTGTCATTTTGTGTCATTGGTTGAACATTTAGGTCATTTTCGTCCTCCCTAGGCTTATTCTAATCCAATTAGGGTTTTTAACCAATCTTGTGCATCCAATATGTGATTTTGTGTCATTTTGTCATTGGTTGAACATTTAGGTCATTTTCAACCTCCATAGGCTTATTCTAATCCAATTAGGGTTTTTAACCAATCTTGTTCATCCAATATGTGATTTTGTGTCATTGGTTGACTATTTAGGTCATTTTTGTCCTCCCTAGGCTTATTCTAATACAATTAGGGTTTTTAACCAATCTTGTGCATCCAATATGGGATTTTGTGTCATTGGTTGAACATTTAGGTCATTTTCGTCCTCCCTAGGCTTATTCTAATCCAATTAGGGTTTTTAACCAATCTTGTGCATCCAATATGTGATTTTGTGTCATTAATTGAACATTTGGGTCATTTTCATCCTCCCTAGGCTTATTCTAATCCAATTAGGGTTTTTAATCAATCTTGTGCATCCAATATGTGATTTTGTGTCATTGGTTTAACATTTAGGTCATTTTCTTCCTCCCTAGGCTTATTCTAATCCAATTATGGTTTTTAACCAATCTTGTGCATCCAATATGTGATTTTGTGTCATTTTGTGTCATTGGTTGATCATGTAGATCATTTTCGTCCTCCCTAGGCTTATTCTAATCCAATTAGGGTTTTTAACCGATCTTGTGCATCCAATATGTGATTTTGTTTCATTTTGTGTCATTGGTTGAACATTTAGGTCATTTTCGTCCTCCCTAGGCTTATTCTAATCCAATTAGGGTTTTTAACCAATCTTGTGCATCCAATATGTGATTTTGTGTCATTGGTTGAACATTTAAGTCATTTTCGTCCTCCCTAAGCTTATTCTAATACAATTACGGTTTTTAACCAATCTTGTGCAACCAATATGTGATTTTGTGTCATTGGTTGAACATTTAGGTCATTTTCGTCCTCCCTTGGCTTATTCTAATCTAATTAGGGTTTTTAACCAATCTTGTGCATCCAATATGTGATTTTGTGTCATCAGTTGAACATTTTGGTCATTTTCGTCCTCCCTAGGCTTATTCTAATCCAATTAGGGTTTTTAACCAATCTTGTGCATCCAATATGTGATTTTGTGTCATTTTGTGTCATCGGTTGAACATTTAGGTCATTTTTCGTCCTCCCTAGGCTTATTCTAATCCAATTAGGGTTTTTAACCAATCTTGTGCATCTAATATGTGATTTTGTGTCATTTTGTGTCATCGGTTGAACATGTTGGTCATTTTCGTCCTCCCTAGGCTTATTCTAATCCAATTAGGGTTTTTAACCAATCTTGTGCATCCAATATGTGATTTTGTGTCATTGGTTGAACATTTAGGTCATTTTCGTCCTCCCTAGGCTTATTCTAATCCAATTAGGGTTTTTAACCAATCTTGTGCATCCAATATGTGATTTTGTGTCATTTTGTGTCATTGGTTGAACATTTAGGTCATTTTCGTCCTCCCTAGGCTTGTTATAATCCAATTAGGGTATTTACCAATCTTGTGCATCCAATATGTGATTTTGTGTCATTTTGTGTCATTGGTTGAACATTTAGGTCATTTTCGTCCTCCCTAGGCTTATTCTAATCCAATTAGGGTTTTTAACCAATCTTGTGCATCCAATATGTGATTTTGTGTCATTTTGTGTCATTGGTTGAACATTTAGGTCATTTTCGTCCTCAACAGGCTTATTCTAATCCAATTAGGGTTTTTAACCAATCTTGTGCATCCAATATGTGATTTTGTGTCATTTTGTGTCATTGGTTGAACATTTAGGTCATTTTCGTCCTCCCTAGGCTTATTCTAATCCAATTACGGTTTTTAACAAATCTTGTGCATTCAATATGTCATTTTGTGTCATTGGTTGAACATTTAGGTCATTTTCGTCCTCCCTAGGCTTATTCTAATCCAATTAGGGTTTTTAACCAATCTTGTGCATCCAATATGTGATTTTGTGTCATTTTGTGTCATTGGTTGAACATTTAGGTCATTTTCGTCCTCCCTAGGCTTATTCTAATCCAATTAGGGTTTTTAACCAATCTTGTGCATCCAATATGTGATTTTGTGTCATTTTGTATCATTGGTTGAACATTTAGGTCATTTTCGTCCTCCCTAGGCTTATTCTAATCCAATTAGGGTTTTTAACCAGTCTTGTGCATCCAATATGTGATTTTGTGTCATTTTGTGTCATTGGTTGAACATTTAGGTCATTTTCGTCCTCCCTAGGCTTATTCTAATCCAATTAGGGTTTTTAACCGATCTTGTGCATCCAATATGTGATTTTGTGTCATTTTGTGTCATTGGTTGAACATTTAGGTCATTTTCGTCCTCCCTAGGCTTATTCTAATCCAATTGGGTTTTTAACCAATCTTGTGCATCCAATATGTGATTTTGTGTCATTGGTTGAACATTTAGGTCATTTTTGCCCTCCCTAGGCTTATTCTAATCGATTTAGGGTTTTTAACCAATCTTGTGCATCCAATATGTGATTTTGTGTCATTTTGAGTCATTGGTTGAACTTTTAGGTCATTCTCGTCCTCCCTAGGCTTATTCTAATCCAATTAGGGTTTTTAACCAATCTTGTGCATCCAATATGTGATTTTCTTGTCATAGGTTGAACATTGAGGTCATTTTCGTCCTCCCTAGGCTTATTCTAATCCAATTAGGGTTTTTAACCAATCTTGTGCATCCAATATGTGATTTTGTGTCATTTTGTGTAATTGGTTGAACATTTAGGTCATTTTCGTCCTCCCTAGGCTTATTCTAATCCAATTAGGGTTTTTAACCGATCTTGTGCATCCAATATGTGATTTTGTGTCATTTTGTGTCATTGGTTGAACATTTAGGTCATTTTCGTCCTCCCTAGGCTTATTCTAATCCAATTGGGTTTTTAACCAATCTTGTGCATCCAATATGTGATTTTGTGTCATTGGTTGAACATTTAGGTCATTTTCGTCCTCCCTAGGCTTATTCTAATC
>JBBPBQ010000008.1:5787916-5798543 GCA_037974755.1 Cicer yamashitae | reverse complement strand
GCATCCAATATGTGATTTTGTGTCATTGGTTTAACATTTAGGTCATTTTCTTCCTCCCTAGGCTTATTCTAATCCAATTATGGTTTTTAACCAATCTTGTGCATCCAATATGTGATTTTGTGTCATTTTGTGTCATTGGTTGATCATGTAGATCATTTTCGTCCTCCCTAGGCTTATTCTAATCCAATTAGGGTGTTTAACCGATCTTGTGCATCCAATATGTGATTTTGTGTCATTTTGTGTCATTAATTGAACATTTGGGTCATTTTCATCCTCCCTAGGCTTATTCTAATCCAATTAGGGTTTTTAATCAATCTTGTGCATCCAATATGTGATTTTGTGTCACTAGTTGAACATTGAGGTCATTTTCATCCTCCCTAGGCTTATTCTAATCCAATTAGGGTTTTTAACCAATCTTGTGCATCCAATATGTGATTTTGTGTCATTTTGTGTCATTGGTTGAACATTTAGGTCATTTTCGTCCTCCCTAGGCTTATTCTAATCCAGTTAGGGTTTTTAACCGATCTTGTTCATCCAATATGTGATTTTGTGTCATTTTGTGTCATTGGTTGAACATTTAGGTCATTTTCGTCCTCCCTAGGCTTATTCTAATCCAATTAGGGTTTTTAACCAATCTTGTGCATCCAATATGTGATTTTGTGTCATTTTGTGTCATTGGTTGAACATTTAGGTCATTTTCGTCCTCCCTAGGCTTATTCTAATCCAATTACGGTTTTTAACCAATCTTGTGTATCCAATATGTGATTTTGTGTCACTAGTTGAACATTGAGGTCATTTTCATCCTCCCTAGGCTTATTCTAATCCAATTAGGGTTTTTAACCAATCTTGTGCATCCAATATGTGATTTTGTGTCATTTTGTGTCATTGGTTGAACATTTAGGTCATTTTCGTCCTCCCTAGGCTTATTCTAATCCAATTAGGGTTTTTAACCGATCTTGTTCATCCAATATGTGATTTTGTGTCATTTTGTGTCATTAATTGAACATTTGGGTCATTTTCATCCTCCCTAGGCTTATTCTAATCCAATTAGGGTTTTTAATCAATCTTGTGCATCCAATATGTGATTTTGTGTCACTAGTTGAACATTGAGGTCATTTTCATCCTCCCTAGGCTTATTCTAATCCAATTAGGGTTTTTAACCAATATTGTGCATCCAATATGTGATTTTGTGTCATTTTGTGTCATTGGTTGAACATTTAGGTCATTTTCGTCCTCCCTAGGCTTATTCTAATCCAATTAGGGTTTTTAACCAATCTTGTGCATCCAATATGTGATTTTGTGTCATTTTGTGTCATTGGTTGAACATTTAGGTCATTTTCGTCCTCCCTAGGCTTATTTTAATCCAATTAGGGTTTTTAACCAATCTTGTCCATCCAATATGTGATTTTGTGTCATTTTGTGTCATTGGTTGAACATTTAGGTCATTTTCGTCCTCCCTAGGCTTATTCTAATCCAATTAGGGTTTTTAACCAATCTTGTGCATCCAATATGTGATTTTGTGTCATTTTGTGTCGTTGGTTGAACATTTAGGTCATTTTCGTCCTCCCTAGGCTTATTCTAATCCAATTAGCGTTTTTAACCAATCTTGTGTATCCAATATGTGATTTTGTGTCACTAGTTGAACATTGAGGTCATTTTCATCCTCCCTAGGCTTATTCTAATCCAATTAGGGTTTTTAACCAATCTTGTGCATCCAATATGTGATTTTGTGTCATTTTGTGTCATTGGTTGAACATTTAGGTCATTTACGTCCTCCCTAGGGTTATTCTAATCCAATTAGGGTTTTTAACCAATCTTGTGCATCCAATATGTGATTTTGTGTCATTTTGTGTCATTGGTTGAACATTTAGGTCATTTTCGTCCTCCCTAGGCTTATTCTAATCCAATTAGGGTTTTTAACCAATCTTGTGCATCCAATATGTGATTTTGTGTCATTTTGTGTCATTGGTTGAACATTTAGGTCATTTTCGTCCTCCCTAGGCTTATTCTAATTCAATTACGGTTTTTAACCAATCTTGTGCATCCAATATGTGATTTTGTGTCATTTTGTGTCATTGGTTGAACATTTAGGTCATTTTTGTCGTCCCTAGGCTTATTCTAATCCAATTAGGGTTTTTAACCAATCTTGTGCATCCAATATGTGATTTTTTGTCATTGGTTGAACATTTAGGTCATTTTCGTCCTCCCTAGGCTTATTCTAATCCAATTAGGGTTTTTAACCAATCTTGTGCATCCAATATGTGATTTTGTGTCATTTTGTGTCATTGGTTGAACATTTAGGTCATTTTCGTCCTCCGAAGGCTTATTCTCATCCAATTAGGGTTTTTAAACAATTTTGTGCATCCAATATGTGATTTTGTGTCATTGGTTACACATTTAGGTCATTTTCGTCCTCCCTAGGCTTATTCTAATCCAATTAGGGTTTTTAACCAATCTTGTGCATCCAATATGTGATTTTGTGTCATTTTGTGTCATTGGTTGAACATTTAGGTCATTTTCGTCCTCCAAAGGCTTATTCTAATCCAATTAGGGTTTTTAACCAATCTTGTGCATCCAATATGTGATTTTGTGTCATTGGTTGAACATTTAGGTCATTTTCGTCCTCCCTAGGCTTATTCAAATCCAATTAGGGTTTTTAACCAATCTTGTGCATCCAATATGTCATTTTGTGTCATTTTGTGTCATTGGTTGTACATTAAGGTCATTTTCGTCCTCCCTAGGCTTATTCTAATCCAATTAGGAATTTTAACCAATCTTGTGCATCCAATATGTGATTTTGTGTCATTGGTTGAACATTTAGGTCATTTTCGTCCTCCCTAGACTTATTCTAATCCAATTAGGGTTTTTAACCAATCTTGTGCATCCAATGTGGGATTTTGTGTCATTTTGTGTCATTGGATGAACATTGAGGTCATTTTCGTCCTCCCTAGGGTTATTCTAATCCAATTAGGGTTTTTAACCAATCTTGTGCATCCAATATGTGATTTTGTGTCATTTTGTGTCATTGGTTGAACATTTAGGTCATTTTCGTCCTCCCTAGGCTTATTCTAATCCAATTAGGGTTTTTAACCAATCTTGTGCATCCAATATGTGATTTTGTGTCATTTTGTGTCATTGGTTGAACATTTAGGTCATTTTCGTCCTCCATAGGCTTATTCTAATCCATTTAGGGTTTTTAACCAATCTTGTGCATCCAATATGTGATTTTGTGTCATTGGTTGCACATTTAGGTCATTTTCGTCCTCCCTAGGCTTATTCTAATCCAATTAGGGTTTTTAATCAATCTTGTGCATCCAATATGTGATTTTGTGTCATTTTGTGTCATTGGTTGAACATTTAGGTCATTTTCGTCCTCCCTAGGCTTATTCTAATCCAATTAGGGTTTTTAACCAATCTTGTGCATCCAATATGTGATTTTGTGTCATTTTGTGTCATTTGTTGAACATTTAGGTCATTTTCGTCCTCCGTAGGCTTATTCTAATCCTATTAGGGTTTTTAACCAATCTTGTGCAACCAATATGTGATTTTCTGTCATTTTGTGTCATTGGTTGAACATTCAGGTCATTTTCGTCCTCCCTAGGATTATTATAATCCAATTAGGGTTTTTAACCAATCTTGTGCATCCAATATGTGATTTTGTGTCATTGGTTGAACATTTAGGTCATTTTCGTCCTCCCTAGGCTTATTCTAATCCAATTAGGGTTTTTAACCAATCTTGTGCATCCAATATGTGATTTTGTGTCATTTTGTGTCATTGGTTGAACATTTAGGTCATTTTCGTCCTCCCTAGACTTATTCTAATCCAATTATGGTTTTTAACCAATCATGTGCATCCAATATGTGATTTTGTGTCATTTTGTGTTATTGGTTGATCATTTAGGTCATTTTCGTCCTCCCTAGGCTTATTCTAATCCAATTAGGGTTTTTAACCAATCTTGTGCATCCAATATGTGATTTTGTGTCATTGGTTGAACTTTTAGGTCAATTTCGTCCTCCCTAGGCTTATTCTAATCCAATTAGGGTTTTTAACCAATCTTGTGCATCCAATATGTGATTTTGTGTCATTGGTTGAACATTTAGGTCATTTTCGTCCTCCCTAGGCTTATTCTAATCCAATTAGGGTTTTTAACCAATCTTGTGCATCCAATATGTGATTTTGTGTCATCGGTTGAATATTTAGGTCATTTTTGTCCTCCCTAGGCTTATTCTAATCCAATTAGGGTTTTTAACCAATCTTGTGCATCCAATATGTGATTTTGTGTCATTGGTTGAACATTTAGGTCATTTTCGTCCTCCCTAGGCTTATTCTAATCCAATTAGGGTTTTTAACCAATCTTGTGCATCCAATATGTGATTTTGTGTCATTGGTTGAACATTTAGGTCATTTTCGTCCTCCCTAGGCTTATTCTAATCCAATTAGGGTTTTTAACCAATCTTGTGCATCCAATATGTGATTTTTTGTCATTGGTTGAATATTTAGGTCATTTTTGTCCTCCCTAGGCTTATTCTAATCCAATTAGGGTTTTTAACCAATCTTGTGCATCCAATATGTGATTTTGTGTCATTGGTTGAACATTTAGGTCATTTTCGTCCTCCCTAGGCTTATTCTAATCCAATTAGGGTTTTTAACCAATCTTGTGCATCCAATATGTGATTTTGTGTCATTGGTTGAACATTTAGGTCATTTTCGTCCTCCCTAGGCTTATTCTAATCCAATTAGGGTTTTTAACCAATCTTGTGCATCCGATATGTGATTTTGTGTAATTTTGTGTCATTGGTTGAACATTTAGGTCATTTTCGTCCTCCCTAGGCTTATTCTAATCCAATTAGGGTTTTTAACCAATCTTGTGCATCCAATATGTGATTTTGTGTCATTGGTTGAATATTTAGGTAATTTTCGTCCTCCTTAGGCTTATTCTAATCCAATTAGGGTTTTTAACCAATCTTGTGCATCCAATATGTGATTCTGTGTCATTTTGTGTCATTGGTTGACATTTAGGTCATTTTCGTCCTCCCTAGGCTTATTCTAATCCAATTAGGGTATTTAACCAATCTTGTGCATCCAATATGTGATTTTGTGTCATTAGTTGAACATTTAGGTCATTTTCGTCCTCCCTATGCCTATTCTAATCCAACTAGAGTTTTTAACCAATCTTGTGCATCCATTATGTGATTTTGTGTCATTGGTTGAACATTTAGGTCACTTTCGTCCTCCTTAGGCTTATTCTAATCCAATTAGGGTTTTTAACCAATCTTGTGCATCCAATATGTGATTTTGTGTCATTGGTTGAACATTTAGGTCATTTTCGTCCTCCCTAGGCTTATTCTAATCCAATTAGGGTTTTTAACCAATCTTGTGCATCCAATATGTGATTTTGTGTCATTGGTTGAACATTTAGGTCATTTTCGTCCCCCCTAGGCTTATTCTAATCCAATTAGGGTTTTTAACCAATCTTGTGCATCCAATATGTGATTTTGTGTCATTGGTTGAACATTTAGGTCATTTTCGTCCTCCCTAGGCTTATTCTAATCCAATTAGGGTTTTTAACCAATCTTGTGCATCCAATATGTGATTTTGTGTCATTGGTTGAACATTTAGGTCATTTTCGTCCTCCCTAGGCTTATTCTAATCCAATTAGGGTTTTTAACCAATCTTGTCCATCCAATATGTGATTTTTTGTCATTTTGTGTCATTGGTTGAACATTTAGGTCATTTTCGTCCTCCCTAGGCTTATTCTAATCCAATTAGGGTTTTTAACCAATCTTGTGCATCCAATAAGTGATTTTGTGTCATTTGGTGTCATTGGTTGAACATTTAGGTCTTTTTCGTCCTTCCTAGGCTTATTCTAATCCAATTAGGGTTTTTAACCAATCTTGTGCATCTCATATGTGATTTTGTGTCATTGGTTGAACATTTAGGTAATTTTCGTCCTCCCCAGGCTTACTGTAATCCAATTAGGGTTTTTAACCAATCTTGTGCATCCAATATGTGATTTTGTGTCATTGGTTGAACATTTAGGTCATTTTCGTCCTCCCAAGGCTTATTCTAATCAAATTAGGGTTTTTAACCAATCTTGTGAATCCAATATGTGATTTTTTGTCATTTTTTGTCATTGGATGAACATTTAGGTCATTTTCGTCCTCCCTAGGCTTATTCTCATCCAATTAGGGTTTTTAACCAATCTTGTGCATCCAATATGTGATTTTGTGTCATTGATTGAACATTTAGGTCATTTTCGTCCTCCCTAGGCTTATTCTAATCCAATTAGGGTTTTTAACCAATCTTGTGCATCCAATATGTGATTTTGTGTCATTGGTTGAACATTTAGGTCATTTTCATCCTCCTTAGGCTTATTCTAATCTAATTAGGGTTTTTAACCAATCTTGTGCATCCAATATGTGATTTTGTGTCATTTGGTGTCATTGGTTGAACATTTAGGTCATTTTCGTCCTCCCTAGGCTTATTCTAATCCAATTAGGGTTTTTAACCAATCTTGTGCATCCAATATGTGATTTTGTGTCATTGGTTGAACATTTAGGTCATTTTCGTCTTCCCTAGGCTTATTCCAATCCAGTTAGGGTTTTTAACCAATCTTTTGCACCCAATATGTCATTTTGTGTCATTGGTTGAACATTTAGGTCATTTTCGTCCTCCATAGGCTTATTCTAATCCAATTAGGGTTTTTAGCCAATCTTGTGCATCCAATATGTGATTTTGTGTCATTTTGTGTCATTGGTTGAACATTTAGGTCATTTTCGTCCTCCCTAGGCTTATTCTAATCCAATTAGGGTTTTTAACCAATCTTGTGCATCCAATATGTGATTTTGTGTCATTTTGTGTCATTGGTTGAACATTTAGGTTATTTTCGTCCTTCCTAGGCTTATTCTAATCCAATTAGGGTTTTTAACCAATCTTGTGCATCCAATATGTGATTTTGTGTCATTGGTTGAACATTTAGGTCATTTTAGTCCTCCCTAGGCTTATTCAAATCCAATTAGGGTTTTTAACCAATCTTGTGCATCCAATATGTGATTTTGTGTCATTTTGTGTCATTGGTTGACTATTTAGGTCATTTTCGTCCTCCCTAGGCTTATTCTAATCCAATTAGGGTTTTTAACCAATCTTGTGCATCCAATATGTGATTTTGTGTCATTGGTTGATCATTTAGGTCATTTTCGTCCTCCCTAGGCTTATTCTAATCCAATTAGGGTTTTTAACCAATCTTGTGCATCCAATATGTGATTTTGTGTCATTTTGTGTCATTGGTTGAACATTTAGGTCATTTTCGTCCTCCATAGGCTTATTCTAATCCAATTGGGTTTTTAACCAATCTTGTGCATCCAATATGTGATTTTGTGTCATTGGTTGAACATTTAGGTCATTTTCGTCCTCCCTAGGCTTATTCTAATCCAATTAGTGTTTTTAACCAATCTTGTGCATCCAATATGTGATTTTGTGTCATTGGTTGATCATTTAGGTCATTTTCGTCCTCCCTAGGCTTATTCTAATCCAATTAGGGTTTTTAACCAATCTTGTGCATCCAATATGTGATTTTGTGTCATTTTGTGTCATTGGTTGAACATTTAGGTCATTTTCGTCCTCCCTAAGCTTATTCTAATCCAATTAGGGTTTTTAACCAATCTTCTGCATCCAATATGTGATTTTGTGTCATTTTGTGTCATTGGTTGAACATTTAGGTTATTTTCGTCCTCCCTAGGCTTATTCTAATCCAATTAGGGTTTTTAACTAATCTTGTGCATCCAATATGTGATTTTGTGTCATTGGTTGAACATTTAGGTCATTTTGGTCCTCCCTAGAGTTATTCTAATCCAATTAGGGTTTTTAACCAATCTTGTGCATCCAATATGTGATTCTGTGTCATTTTGTGTCATTGGTTGAACATTTAGGTTATTTTCGTCCTCCCTAGGCTTATTCTAATCCAATTAGGGTTTTTAACTAATCTTGTGCATCCAATATGTGATTTTGTGTCATTGGTTGAACATTTAGGTCATTTTGGTCCTCCCTAGAGTTATTCTAATCCAATTAGTGTTTTTAACCAATCTTGTGCATCCAATATGTGATTTTGTGTCATTGGTTGATCATTTAGGTCATTTTCGTCCTCCCTAGGCTTATTCTAATCCAATTAGGGTTTTTAACCAATCTTGTGCATCCAATATGTGATTTTGTGTAATTTTGTGTCATTGGTTGAACATTTAGGTCATTTTCGTCCTCCCTAGGCTTATTCTAATCCAATTAGGGTTTTTAATTAATCTTGTGCATCCAATATGTGATTTTGTGTCATTTTGTGTCATTGGTTGAACATTTAGGTCATTTTCGTCCTCCCTAGGCTTATTCTAATCCAATTAGGGTTTTTAACCAATCTTGTGCATCCAATATGTGATTTTGTGTCATTTTGTGTCATTGGTTGAACATTTAGGTCATTTTCGTCCTCCCTAGGCTTATTCTAATCTAATTTGGGTTTTTAACCAATCTTGTGCATCCAATATGTGATTTTGTGTCATTTTGTGTCATTGGTTGAACATTTAGGTCATTTTCGTCCTCCCTAGGCTTATTCTAATCCAATTAAGGTTTTTAACCAATCTTGTGCATCCAATATGTGATTTTGTGTCATTTTGTGTCATTGGTTGAACATTTAGGTCATTTTCGTCCTCCCAAGGCTTATTCTAATCCAATTAGGGTTTTTAACCAATCTTGTGCATCCAATATGTGATTTTATGTCATTTTGTGTCATTGGTTGAACATTTAGGTCATTTTCGTCCTCCCTAGGCTTATTCTAATCCAATTAGGGTTTTCAACTAATCTTTGCATCCAATATGAAATTTTGTGTCATTTTGTGTTAATTGTTGAACATTTAGGTCATTTTCGTCCTCCCTAGGCTTATTCTAATCCAATTAGGGTTTTTAACCAATCTTGTGCATCCAATATGTGATTTTGTGTCATTTTGTGTCATTGGTTGAACATTTAGGTCATTTTCGTCCTCCCTTGGCTTATTCTAAACCAATTAGGGTTTTTAACCAATCTTGTGCATCCAATATGTGATTTGGTGTCATTTTGTGTCATTGGTTGAACATTTAGGTCATTTTCGTCCTCCCTAGGCTTATTCTAATCCAATTAGGGTTTTCAACCAATCTTTGCATCCAATATGTGATTTTGTGTCTTTTTGTGTCATTGGTTGAACATTTAGGTCATTTTCGTCCTCCCTAGGCTTATTCTAATCCAATTAGGGTTTTTAACCAAACTTGTGCATCCAATATGTGATTGTGTCATTGGTTGAACATTTAGGTCATTTTCGTCCTCCCTAGGCTTATTCTAATCCAATTAGGGTTTTTAACCAATCTTGTGCATCCAATATGTGATTTTGTGTCATTTTGTGTCATTGGTTGAACATTTAGGTCATTTTCGTCCTCCCTTGGCTTATTCTAAACCAATTAGGGTTTTTAACCAATCTTGTGCATCCAATATGTGGTTTTGTGTCATTTTGTGTCATTGGTTGAACATTTAGGTCATATTCGTCCTCTCTAGGCTTATTCTAATCCAATTAGGGTTTTTCACCAATCTTGTGCACCCAATATGTCATTTTGTGTCATTGGTTGAACATTTAGGTCATTTTCGTCCTCCCTAGGCTTATTCTAATCCAATTAGGGTTTTTAACCAATCTTGTGCATCCAATATGTGATTTTGTGTCATTGGTTGAACATTTAAGTCATTTTCGTCCTCCCTAGGCTTATTCTAATCGATTTAGGGTTTTTAACCAATCTTGTGCATCCAATATGTGATTTTGTGTCATTTTGAGTCATTGGTTGAACTTTTAGGTCATTCTCGTCCTCCCTAGGCTTATTCTAATCCAATTAGGGTTTTTAACCAATCTTGTGCATCCAATATTTGATTTTCTTGTCATAGGTTGAACATTGAGGTCATTTTCGTCCTCCCTAGGCTTATTCTAATCCAATTAGGGTTTTTAACCAATCTTGTGCATCCAATATGTGATTTTGTGTCATTTTGTGTAATTGGTTGAACATTTAGGTCATTTTCGTCCTCCCTAGGCTTATTCTAATCCAATTAGGGTTTTTAACCAATCTTGTGCATCCAATATGCGAGTTTGTGTCATTGGTTGAACATTTAGGTCATTTTCGTCCTCCCTAGGCTTATTCTAATCCAATTAGGGTTTTTAACCAATCTTGTGCATCCAATATGTGATTTTGTGTCATTTTGTGTCATTGGTTGAACATTTAGGTCATTTTCGTCCTCCCTAGGCTTATTCTAATCCAATTAGGGTTTTAAACCAATCTTGTGCATCCTATATGTGATTTTGTGTCATTGGTTGAAGATTTAGGTCATTTTCGTCGTCCCTAGGCTTATTCTAATCCAATTAGGGTTTTTAACCAATCTTGTGCATCCAATATGTGATTTTGTGTCATTTTGTGTCATTGGTTGAACATTTAGGTCATTATCGTCCTCCCTAGGCTTTTTCTAATCGAATTAGGGTTTTTAACCAATCTTGTGCATCGAATATGTGATTTTGTGTCATTTTGTGTCATTGGTTGAACATTTAGGTCATTTTCGTCCTCCCTAGGCTTATTCTAA
>JBBPBQ010000008.1:5751192-5777824 GCA_037974755.1 Cicer yamashitae | reverse complement strand
GGATGCACAAGATTGGTTAAAAACCCTAATTGGATTAGAATAAGCCTAGGGAGGACGAAAATGACATAAATGTTCAACCAATGACACAAAATGACACAAAATCACATATTGGATGCACAAGATTGGTTAAAAACCCTAATTGGATTAGAATAAACCAAGGGAGGACGAAAATGACCTAAATGTTCAACCAATGACACAAAATCACATATTGGATGCACAAGATTGGTTAAAAAACCTAATTGGATTAGAATAAGCCTAGGGAGGATGAAAATGACCTAAATGTTCAACCAATGACACAAAATCACATATTGGATGCACAAGATTGGTTAAAAACCCTAATTGGATTACAATAAGCCTAAGAAGGACGAAAATGACCTAAATGTTCAACCAATGACACAAAATCACATATTGGATGCACAAGATTGGTTAAAAACCCTAATTGGATTAGAATAAGCCTAGGGAGGATGAAAATGACATAAATGTTCAACCAATGACACAAAATCACATATTGGATGCACAAGATTGGTTAAAAACCCTAATTGGATTAGAATAAGCCTAGGGAGGATGAAAATGACATAAATGTTCAACCAATGACACAAAATCACATATTGGATGCACAAGATTGGTTAAAAACCCTAATTGGATTAAAATAAGCCTAAGGAGGACGAAAATGACCTAAATGTTCAACCAATGACACAAAATGACACAAAATCACATATTGGATGCACAAGATTGGTTAAAAACCCTAATTGGATTAGAATAAGCCTAGGGAGGACAAAAATGACCTAAATATTCAACCAATGACACAAAATCACATATTGGAAGCACAAGATCGGTTAAAAACCCTAATTGGATTAGAATATGCCTAGGGAGGACGAAAATGACCTAAATGTTCAACCAATCACAAAATCACATATTGGATGCACAAGATTGGATAAAAACCCTAATTGGATTATAATAAGCCTAGGGAGGACAAAAATGACGTAAATGTTCAACCAATGACACAAAATGACAGAAAATCACATATTGGATGCACAAGATTGGTTAAAAACCCTAATTGGATTAGAATAAGCCTAGGGAGGACGAAAATGACCTAAATGTTCAACCAATGACAAAAAATGACACAAAATCACATATTGGATGCACAAGATTGGTTAAAAACCATAATTGGATTAGAATAAGCCTAGGGAGGACGAAAATGACCTAAATGTTCAACCAATGACACAAAATGACACAAAATCACATATTGGATGCACAAGATTGGTTAAAAAGCCTAATTGGATTAGAATAAGCCTAGGGAGGACGAAAATGACCTAAATGATCAACCAATGACACAAAATCACATATTGGATGCACAAGATTGGTTAAAAACCCTAATTGGATTAGAATAAGCCTAGGGAGGACGAAAATGACCTAAATGTTCAACCAATGACACAAAATAACACAAAATCACATATTGGATGCTCAAGATTGGTTAAAAACCCTAATTGGATTAGAATAAGCCTATGGAGGACAAAAATGACCTAAATGTTCAACCAATGACACAAAATCACATATTGGATGCACAAGATTGGTTAAAAACCCTAATTGGATTAGAATAAGCCTAGGGAGGACGAAAATGACCTAAATGTTCAACCAATGACACAAAATCACATATTGGATGCACAAGATTGGTTAAAAACCCTAATTGGGTTAGAATAAGCCTAGCGAGGGCGAAAATGAACTAATTGGATTACCAATGACACAAAATCACTTATTATATGCACAAGATTGGTTAAAAACCCTAATTGGATTGGAATAAGCCTAGGGAGGACGAAAATGACCTAAATGTTCAACCAATGACACAAAATCACATATTGGATGCACAAGATTGGTTAAAAACCCTAATTGGATTAGAATAAGCCTAGGGAGGACGAAAATGACCTAAATGTTCAACCAATGACACAAAATCACATATTGGATGCACAAGATTGGTTAAAAACCTTGATTGCATTAGAATAAGCCTAGGGAGGACGAAAATGACCTAAATGTTCAACCAATGACACAAAATCACATATTGGATGCACAAGATTGGTTAAAAACCCTAATTGGATTAGAATAAGCCTATGGAGGACGAAAATGACCTAAATGTTCAACCAATGACACAAAATCACATATTGGATCCACAAGATTGGTTAAAAACCCTAATTGGATTAGAATAAGCCTAGGGAGGACGAAAATGACCTAAATGTTCAACCAATGACACAAAATGACACAAAATCACATAATGGATGCACAAGATTGGTTAAAAACCCTAATTGGATTAGAATAAGCCTAGGGAGGACGAAAATGACCTAAATGTTCAACCAATGACACATAATGATACAAATTCACATATTGGAAGCACAAGATTGGTTAAACACCCTAATTGGATTAGAATAAGCCTAGGGAGGACGAAAATGACGTAAATGTTCAACCAATGACACAAAATGACACAAAATCACATATTGGATGCACAAGATTGGTTAAAAACCCTAATTGGATTAGAATAAGCCTAGGGAGGACGAAAATGACTTAAATGTTCAACCAATGACACAAAATCACATATTGGATGCACAAGATTGGTTAAAAACCCTAAATGGATTAGAATAAGCCTAGGGAGGACGAAAATGACCTAAATGTTCAACCAATGACACAAAATGACACAAAATCACATAATGGATGCACAAGATTGGTTAAAAACCCTAATTGGATTAGAATAAGCCTAGGGAGGACGAAAATGACCTAAATGTTCAACCAATGACACAAAATCACATATTGGATGCACAAGATTGGTTAAAAACCTAATTGGATTAGAATAAGCCTAGGGAGGACGAAAATGACCTAAATGTTCAACCAATGACACAAAATGACACAAAATCACATATTGGATGCACAAGATTGGTTAAAAACCCTAATTGGATTAGAATAAGCCTAGGGAGGACGAAAATTACCTAAATGCTCAACCAATGACACAAAATGACACAAAATCACATATTGGATGCACAAGATTGGTTAAAAACCCTAATTGGATTAGAATAAGCCTAGGGAGGACGAAAATGACCTAAATGTTCAACCAATGACACAAAATCACATATTGGATGCACAAGATTGGTTAAAAACCCTAATTGGATTAGAATGAGCCTAGGGTGGACGAAAATGACCTAAATGTTCAACCAATGACACAAAATGACACATAATCACATATTGGATGCACAAGATTGGTTAAAAACCGTAATTGGATTAGAATAAGCCTAGGGAGGACGAAAATGACCTAAATGTTCAACCAATGACACAAAATGACACAAAATCACATATTGGATGCACAAGATTGGTTAAAAAACCTAATTGGATTAGAATAAGCCTAGGGAGGATGAAAATGACCTAAATGTTCAACCAATGACACAAAATGACCCAAAATACATATTGGATGCACAAGATTGGTTAAAAACCCTAATTGGATTAGAATAAACCTAGGGAGGACGAAAATGACCTAAATGTTCAACCAATGACACAAAATGACACCAAATACATATTGGATGCACAAGATTGGTTAAAAACCCAAATTGGATTAGAATAAGCCTAGGGAGGACGAAAATGACCTAAATGTTCAACCAATGACACAAAATCACATATTGGATGCACAAGATTGGTTAAAAACCTAATTGGATTAGAATAACCCTAGGGAGGACGAAAATGACCTAAATGTTCACCCAATGACACAAAATGACACAAAATCACATATTGGATGCACAAGATTGGTTAAAAAACCTAATTGGATTAGAATAAGCCTAGGGAGGATGAAAATGACCTAAATGTTCAACCAATGACACAAAATCACATATTTGGATGCACAAGATTGGTTAAAAACCCTAATTGGATTAAAATAAGCCTAAGGAGGACGAAAATGACCTAAATGTTCAACCAATGACACAAAATGACACAAAATACATATTGGATGCACAAGATTGGTTAAAAACCCTAATTGGATTAGAATCCGCCTAGGGAGGACGAAAATGGCCTCAATGTTCAACCAATGACACAAAATCACATATTGGATGCACAAGATTGGTTAAAAACCCTAATTGGATTAGAATAAGCCTAAGGAGGATGAATATGACCTAAATGTTCAACCAATGACACAAAATGACAGAAAATCACATATTGGATGCACAAGATTGGTTAAAAACCCTAATTGGATTAGAATAAGCCTAGGGAGGACGAAAATGACCTAAATGTTCAACCAATGACAAAAAATGACACAAAATCACATATTGGAGGCACAAGATTGGTTAAAAACCTTAATTGGATTACAATAAGCCTAAGATGGACGAAAATGAACTAAATGTTCAACCAATGACACAAAATGACACAAAATCACATATTGGATGCACAAGATTGGTTAAAAACCCTAATTGGATTAGAATAAGCCTAGGGAGGACGAAAATGACCTAAATGTTCAACCAATGACACAAAATCACATATTGGATGCACAAGATTGGTTAAAATCCCTAATTGGATTAGAACAAGCCTAGGGAGGACGAAAAATGACCTAAATGTTCAACCAATGATACAAAATGACACAAAATCACATATTGGATGCACAAGATTTGTTAAAAACCCTAATTGGATAAGAATAACCCAAGAGAGGACGAAAATGACCTAAATGTTCAACCAATGACATAAAATCACATATTGGATGCACAAGATTGGTTAAAAACCCTAATTGGATTAGATTAAGCCTAGGGAGGACGAAAATGAGCTAAATGTTCAACCAATGACACAAAATGACACAAAATCACATATTGGATGCACAAGATTGGTTAAAAACCCTAATTGGATTAGAATAAGCCTAGGGAGGACGAAAATGACCTAAATGTTCAACCAATGACACAAAATGACACAAAATCACATAATGGATGCACAAGATTGGTTAAAAACCCTAAATGGATTAGAATAAGCCTAGGGAGGACGAAAATGACCTAAATGTTCAACCAATGACACAAAATCACATATTGGATGCACAAGATTGGTTAAAAACCCTAATTGGATTAGAATAAGCCTAGGGAGGACAAAAATGATCTAAATGTTCAACCAATGACACAAAATCACATATTGGATGCACAAGATTGGTTAAAAACCCTAATTGGATTAGAATAAGCCTAGGGAGGACGAAAATGACCTAAATGTTCAACCAATGACACAAAATCACATATTGGATGCACAAGATTGGTTAAAAACCCTAATTGGATTAGAATAAGCCTAGGGAGGACGAATATGACCTAAATGTTTAACCAATGACACAAAATGACACAAAATCACATATTGGATGCACAAGATTGGTTAAAAACCCTAATTGGATTAGAATAAGCCTAGGGAGGACGAAAATGACCTAAATGTTCAACCAATGACACAATCACATATTGGATGCACAAGATTGGTTAAATACGCTAATTGGATTAGAATAAGCCTAGGGAGGACGAAAATGACCTAAATGTTCAACCAATGACACAAAATGACACAAAATCACATATTGGATGCACAAGATTGGTTAAAAACCCTAATTGGATTAGAATAAGCCTAGGGAGGACGAAAATGACCTAAATGTTCAACCAATGACACAAAATCACATATTGGATGCACAAGATTGGTTAAAAAACCTAATTGGATTAGAATAAGCCTAGGGGGGACAAAAATGACCTAAATGTTCAACCAATGACACAAAATCAGAAATTGGATGCACAAGATTGGTTAAAAAACCTAATTGGATTAGAATAAGCCTAGGGAGGACAAAAATGACCTAAATGTTCAACCAATGACACAAAATCACATACTGGATGCACAAGATTGGTTAAAAACCCTAATTGGATTAGAATAAGCCTAGGGAGGACGAAAATGACCTAAATGTTCAACCAATGACACAAAATGACACAAAATCACATATTGGATGCACAAGATTGGTTAAAAACCCTAATTGGATTAGAATAAGCCCAGGGAGGACAAAAATGACCTAAATATTCAACCAATGAGACAAAATCACATATTGGATGCACAAGATTGGTTAAAAACCCTAATTGGATTATAATAATCCTAGGGAGGACGAAAATGACCTAAATGTTCAACCAATGACACAAAATGACAGAAAATCACATATTGGATGCACAAGATTGGTTAAAAACCCTAATTGGATTAGAATAAGCCTACGGAGGACGAAAATGACGTAAATGTTCAACAAATGACACAAAATGACAAAAAATCACATATTGGATGCACAAGATTGGTTAAAAACCCTAATTGGATTAGAATAAGCCTAGGGAGGACGAAAATGACCTAAATGTTCAACCAATGACACAAAATCACATATTGGATGCACAAGATTGGTTAAAAACCCTAATTGGATTAGAATAAGCCTAGGGAGGACGAAAATGACCTAAATGTTCAACCAATGACACAAAATCACATATTGGATGCACAAGATTGGTTAAAAACCCTAATTGGATTAGAATAAGCCTAGGGAGGACAAAAATGACCTAAATATTCAACCAATGACAAAAAATCACATATTGGATGCACAAGATTGGTTAAAAACCCTAATTGGATTAGAATAAGCCTAGGGAGGACGAAAATGACCTAAATGTTCAACCAATGACACAAAATCACATATTGGATGCACAAGATTGGTTAAAAACCCTAATTGGATTAAAAAGAGCCTAGGGAGGACGAAAATGACCTAAATCTTCAACCAATGACACAAAATGACACAAAATCACATATTGGATGCACAAGATTGGTTAAAAACCCTAATTGGATTAGAATAAGCCTAGCGAGAACGAAAATGACCTAAATGTTCAACCAATGACACAAAATGACACAAAATCACATTGGATGCACAAGATTGGTTAAAAACCCTAATTGGATTAGAATAAGCCTATGGATGACGAAAATGACCTAAATGTTCAACCAATGACACAAAATCACATATTGGATGCACAAGATTGGTTAAAAACCCTAATTGGATTAGAATAAGCCTAGGGAGGACGAAAATGACCTAAATGTTCAACCAATGACACAAAATCACATATTGGATGCACAAGATTGGTTAAAAACCCTAATTGGATTAGAATAAGCTTAGGGAGGACGAAAATGACGTAAATGTTCAACCAATAACACAAAATGACACAAAATCACATATTGGATGCACAAGATTGGTTAAAAACCCTAATTGGATTAGAATAAGCCTAGGGAGGACGAAAATGACCTAAATGTTCAACCAATGACACAAAATCACATATTGGATGCACAAGATTGGTTAAAAACCTAAATTGGATTAGAATAAGTCTAGGGAGGACGAAAATGACCTAAATGTTCAACCAATGACACAAAATGACACAAAATCACGTATTGGTTGCACAAGAATGGTTAAAAACCCTAATTGGATTAGAATAAGCCTAGGGAGGACGAAAATGACCTAAATGTTCAACCAATGACACAAAATCACATATTGGATGCACAAGATTGGTTAAAAACCCTAATTGGATTAGAATAAGCCTAGGGAGGACGAAAATGACCTAAATGTTCAACCAATGACACAAAATCACATATTGGATGCACAAGATTGGTTAAAAACCCTAATTGGATTAGTATCAGCCTAGCGAGGACGAAAATGACCTAATTGGAATACCAATGACACAAAATCACTTATTATATGCACAAGATTGGTTAAAAACCCTAATTGGATTAGAATAAGCCTAGGGAGCACGAAAATGACCTAAATGTGCAACCAATGACACAAAATCCCATAGTGGATGCATAAGATTTGTTAAAAACCCTAATTGGATTAGAATAAGCCTAGGGAGGACGAAAATGACCTAAATGTTCAACCAATGACACAAAATGACACAAAATCACATATTGGATGCACAAGATTGGTTAAAAACCCTAATTGGATTAGAATAAGCCTAAGGAGGGCGAAAATGACCTAAATGTTCAACCAAGGACACAAAATTACACATTGGATGCACAAGATTGGTTAAAAACCCTAAATGGTTTAGAATAAGCCTAGGGAGGACGAAAATGACCTAAATGTTCAACCAATGACACACAATGACAAAAAATCACATATTGGATGCACAAGATTGGTTAAAAACCCTAATTGGATTAGAATAAGCCTAGGGAGGACGAAAATGACCTAAATGTTCAACCAATGACACAAAATGACACAAAATCACATAATGGATGCACAAGATTGGTTAAAAACCCTAATTGGATTAGAATAAGCCTAAGGAGGACGAAAATGACCTAAATGTTCAACCAATGACACAAAATCACATATTGGATGCACAAGATTGGTTAAAAACCCTAATTGGATTAGAATAAGCCTAGAGAGGACGAAAATGACCTAAATGTTCAACCAATGACACAAAATGACAGAAAATCACATATTGGATGCACAAGATTGGTTAAAAACCCTAATTGGATTAGAATAAGCCTAGGGAGGACGAAAATGACCTAAATGTTCAACCAATGACACAAAATCACATATTGGATGCACAAGATTGGTTAAAAACCCTAATTGGATTAGAATAAGCCTATGGTGGACGAAAATGACCTATATGTTCAACCAATGACACAAAATCACATATTGGATGCACAAGATTGGTTAAAAACCCTAATTGGATTTTAATAAGCCTAGGGAGGACAAAAATGACGTAAATGTTCAACCAATGACACAAAATGACAGAAAATCACATATTGGATGCACAAGATTGGTTAAAACCCAAATTGGATTAGAATAAGCCTAGGGAAGACGAAAATGACCTAAATGTTCAACCAATGACACAAAATGACAGAAAATCACATATTGGATGCACAAGATTGGTTAAAAACCCTAATTGGATTAGAATAAGCCTAGGGAGGACGAAAATGACCTAAATGTTCAACCAATGACACAAAATCACATATTGGATGCACAAGATTGGTTAAAAACCTTAATTGGATTAAAATAAGCCTAGGGAGGACGAAAATGACCTAATTTTTCAACCAATGACACAAAATGACACAAAATCACACATTGGATGCACAAGATTGGTTAAAAACCTTAATTGGATTAGAATAAACCTAGGGAGGACGAAACTGACCTAAATGTTCAACCAATGACACAAAATCACATATTGGATGCACAAGATTGGTTAAAAACCCTAATTGGATTAGAATAAGCCTAGGGAGGACGAAAATGACCTAAATGTTCAACCAATGACACAAAATGACATAAAATCACATATTGGGTGCACAAGATTGGTTAAAAACCCTAATTGGATTAGAATAAGCCTAGGGAGGACGAAAATGACCTAAATGTTCAACCAATGACACAAAATGACATAAAATCACATATTGGATGCACAAGATTGGTTAAAAACCCTAATTGGATTAGAATAAGCCTAGGGAGGACGAAAATGACCTAAATGTTCAACCAATGACACAAAATGACAAAAAATCACATATTGGATGCACAAGATTGGTTAAAAACCCTAATTGGATTAGAATAAGCCTACGGAGGACGAAAATGACCTAAATGTTCAACCAATGACACAAAATCACATATTGGATGCACAAGATTGGTTAAAAACCCTAATTGGATTAGGATAAGCCTAGGGAGGACGAAAATGACCTAAATGTTGAACCAATGACACAAAATGACACAAAATCACATATTGGATGCACAAGATTGGTTAAAAACCCTAATTGGATTAGAATAAGCCTAGGGAGGACGAAAATGACCTAAATGTTCAACCAATGACACAAAATGACAAAAAATCACATATTGGATGCACAAGATTGGTGAAAAACCCTAATTGGATTAGAATAAGCCAAGGGAGGACGAAAATGACCTAAATGTCCAACCAATGACACAAAATGACACAAAATCACATATTGGATGCACAAGATTGGTTAAAAACCCTAATTGGATTAGAATAAGCCTAGGGAGGATGAAAATGACCTAAATGTTCAACCAATGACACAAAATGACACAAAATCACATATTAAATGCACAAGATTGGTTAAAAACCCTAATTGGATTAGAATAAGCCTAGGGAGGACGAAAATGACCTAAATGTTCAACCAATGACACAAAATGACACAAAATCACATATTGGATGCACAAGATTGGTTAAAAATCCTAATTGGATTAGAATAAGCCTAGGGAGGACGAAAATTACCTAAATGTTCAACCAATGACACAAAATGACACAAAATCACATATTGGATGCACAAGATTGGTTAAAAACCCTAATTGGATTAGAATAAGCCTAGGGAGGACGAAAATGACCTAAATGTTCAACCAATGACACAAAATCACATATTGGATGCACAAGATTGGTTAAAAACCCTAATTGGATTAGAATAAGCCTAGCAAGGACGAAAATGACCTAAATGTTCAACCAATGACACAAAATGACACAAAATCACATATTGGATGCACAAGATTGGTTAAAAACCCTAATTGGATTAGAATAAGCCTAGGGAGGACAAAAATGACCTAAATGTTCAACCAATGACACAAAATCACATATTGGATGCACAAGATTGGTTAAAAACCCTAATTGGATTAGAATAAGCCTAGGGAGGACGAAAATGACCTAAATGTTCAACCAATGACACAAAATGACACAAAATCACATATTGGATGCATGAGATTGGTTAAAAACGCTAATTGGATTAGAATAAGCCTAGGGAGGACGAAAATGACCTAAATTTTCATCAAATGACACAAAATGACACAAAACCACATATTGGATGCACAAGATTGGTTAAAAATCCTAATTGGATTAGAATAAGCCTAGGGAGGACGAAAATGACCTAAATGTTCAACCAATGACACAAAATCACATATTGGATGCACAAGATTGGTTAAAAACCCTAATTGGATTAGAATAAGCCTAGGGAGGACGAAAATGACCTAAATTTTCATCAAATGACACAATGACACAAAACCACATATTGGATGCACAAGATTGGTTAAAAATACTAATTGGATTAGAATAAGCCTAGGGAGGACGAAAATGACCTAAATGTTCAACCAATGACACAAAATCACATATTGGATGCACAAGATTGGTTAAAAACCCTAATTGGATTAGAATAAGCCTAGGGAGGACGAAAATGACCTAAATGTTCAACCAATGACACAAAATCACATATTGGATGCACAAGATTGGTTAAAAACTCTAATTGGATGAGAATAAGCCTAGGGAGGACGAAAATGACCTAAATGTTCAACAATTGACACAAAATGACAAAAAATCACATATGGGATGCACAAGATTGGTTAAAAACCCTAATTGGATTAGAATAAGCCTAGGGAGGACGAAAATGACATAAATGTTCAACCAATGACACAAAATGACACAAAATCACATATTGGATGCACAAGATTGGTTAAAAACCCTAATTGGATTAGAATAAACCAAGGGAGGACGAAAATGACCTAAATGTTCAACCAATGACACAAAATGACACAAAATCACATATTGGATGCACAAGATTGGTTAAAAACCCTAATTGGATTAGAATAAGCCTAAGGAGGATGAAAATGACCTAAATGTTCAACCAATGACACAAAATGACAGAAAATCACATATTGGATGCACAAGATTGGTTAAAAACCCTAATTGGATTAGAATAAGCCTAGGGAGGACGAAAATGACCTAAATGTTCAACCAATGACACAAAATGACACAAAATCACATAATGGACGCACATGATTGGTTAAAAACCCTAATTGGATTAGAATAAGCCTAAGGAGGACGAAAATGACCTAAATGTTCAACCAATGGCACAAAATCACATATTGGATGCACAAGATTGGTTAAAAACCCTAATTGGATGAGAATAAGCCTAGGGAGGACGAAAATGACCTAAATGTTCAACCAATGACACAAAATGACAAAAAATCACATATGGGATGCACAAGATTGGTTAAAAACCCTAATTGGATTAGAATAAGCCTAGGGAGGACGAAAATGACATAAATGTTCAACCAATGACACAAAATGACACAAAATCACATATTGGATGCACAAGATTGGTTAAAAACACTAATTTGATTAGAATAAGCCTAGGGAGGACGAAAATGACCTAAATGTTCAACCAATGACAAAAAATGACAAAAAATCACATATTGGATGCACAAGATTGGTTAAAAACCCTAATTGGATTAGAATAAGCCTAGGGAGGATGAAAATGACCTAAATGTTCAACCAATGACACAAAATGACACAAAATCACATATTGGATGCACAAGATTGGTTAAAAACCTTAATTGGATTAGAGTAAGCCTAGGGAGGACGAAAATAATCTAAATGTTCAACCAATGACACAAAATCACATATTCGATGCACAAGATTGGTTAAAAACAGTAATTGGATTAGAATAAGCCTAGGGAGGACGAAAATGACCTAAATGTTCAACCAATGACACAAAATCACATATTGGATGCACAAGATTGCTTAAAAACCTAATTGGATTAGAATAACCCTAGGGAGGACGAAAATGACCTAAATGTTCACCCAATGACACAAAATGACACAAAATCACATATTGGATGCACAAGATTGGTTAAAAAACCTAATTGGATTAGAATAAGCCTAGGGAGGATGAAAATGACCTAAATGTTCAACCAATGACACAAAATCACATATTAAATGCACAAGATTGGTTAAAAACCCTAATTGGATTAGAATAAGCCTAGGGAGGACGAAAATGACCTAAATGTTCAACCAATGACACAAAATGACACAAAATCACATATTGGATGCACAAGATTGGTTAAAAACCCTAATTGGATTAGAATAAGCCTAGGGAGAACGAAAATGACCTAAATGTTCAACCAATGACACAAAATGACACAAAATCTCATATTGGATGCACAAGATTGGTTAAAAACCCTAATTGGATTAGAATTAGCCAAGGGAGGACGAAAATGACCTAAATGTTCAACCAATGACACAAAATCACATATTGGATGCACAAGATTGGTTAAAAACCCTAATTGGATTAGAATAAGCCTAGGGAGGACGAAAATGACCTAAATGTTCAACCAATGACACAAAATGACAGAAAATCACATATTGGATGCACAAGATTGGTTAAAAACCCTAATTGGATTAGAATAAGCCTATGGAGGACGAAAATGATCTATATGTTCAACCAACGACACAAAATGAAACAAAATCACATATTGGATGCACAAGATTGGTTTAAAACCCTAATTGGATTAGAATAAGCCTAGGGAGGACGAAAATGACCTAAGTGTTCAACCAATGACACAAAATCACATATTGGATGCACAAGATTGGTTAAAAACCCTAATTGGATTAGAATAAGCCTAGGGAGGACGAAAATGACCTAAATGTTCAACCAATGACACAAAATCACATATTGGATGCACAAGATTGGTTAAAAACCCTAATTGGATTAGAATAAGCCTAGGGAGGACGAAATTGACCTAAAAGTTCAACCAATGACACAAAATCACATATTGGATGCACAAGATTGGTTAAAAACCCTAATTGGATTAGAATAAGCCTAGGGAGGACGAAAATGACCTAAATGATCAACCAATAACACAAAATGACACAAAATCACATATTGGATGCACATGATTGGTTAAAAACCATAATTGGATTAGAATAAGTCTAGGGAGGACGAAAATGACCTAAATGTTCAACCAATGACACAAAATGACACAAAATCACATATTGGATGCACAAGATTGGTTAAAAACCCTAATTGGATTAGAATAAGCCTAGGGAGGACGAAAATGACCTAAATGTTCAACCAATGACACAAAATCACATATTGGATGCACAAGATTGGTTAAAAGCCCAAATTGGATTAGAATAAGCCGAGGGAGGAAGAAAATGACCTAAATGTTCAACCAATGACACAAAATCACATATTGGTTGCACAAGATTGGTTAAAAACCCTAATTGGATTAGAATAAGCCTAGGGAGGACAAAAATGACCTAAATGTTCAACCAATGACACAAAATCACATATTGGATGCACAAGATTGGTTAAAAACCCTAATTGGATTAGAATAACCCTAGGGAGGACGAAAATGACCTAAATGTTCAACCAATGACACAAAATCACATATTGGATGCACAAGATTGGTTAAAAACCCTAATTGGATTAGAATAACCCTAGGGAGGACGAAAATGACCTAAATGTTCACCCAATGACACAAAATGACACAAAATCACATATTGGATGGACAAGATTGGTTAAAAAACCTAATTGGATTAGAATAAGCCTAGGGAGGATGTGATATGATCCTATTTCTCATGAATCACTATAAGGATCGTTCTAGGTTGGAAACTTACAAATTGGATCCAAAACCGCGTATTGCTGGAGATTGCGATAAACAGAGCTAGGAAACTCCGAATCGGCCGATTCCAAAACGAGATGAAAGATGACGTTCCGAAACGCAAGTTAGGCTGTTGAATCACCGAAAACAAGTTTCTAGAACTCGAGATATGATCACAGATTGCTGAACACAAAAATCGGTACAATTTGTGTATTAGTGTTTGATGTAAAGGAAACTGAAAATTATAAATAAAAAAAAAAAAGATGGATTAGGCTGAGAAGATGAAAAAGGCGCCACAATCAAGGATGATTGATAAGCCAATGAAGAATCGCCACAATGGTAAGGAAGCCATTGATAAGACTCAAACAAGTTCTAATCCAAGAACTTAAAGAGGAGACCTAACTCACTCACAATTCTCATTAGAGAAATTTTAATTCATCCAAAAAAATCCCCCTCAATGAGGTTACAAATTCATAGTTATAGTAAAATTATCTCTAAACCTAAATGGGTCATAAGTGACACCATTCATTAGGCCCAAATTAGGCTTACATCATATTTTTTTTAATAAAAATTAACTAAATGTAAGGAAGCAAAGTATCTTCACTTACATATAACATCAACTAAATCTATATTAAAACTATTACAATTCCAAATTAAAGCAAACTAGGAACTACTACAAACCAAATGAAAATAAATAAAGTTCACCCTAATTTATTAAAAATATGGATCATCTTCATGCTCTTGAGATCCTTATCATTCTCTCCTTCTTGAAGAAATTCGACCTCGAATTTAAGCTCCATTATACCGTACATGAAGAAATAATCCAATCAAACCACAAGCTCATCATATCCATTGGGGTCAAATGGGAATTTGGAAAAGTCACCAAATGTGATAAGTCGGTGAATCACATTTTCATCTTGAACAATTAACATCTTAGTACATTTATGGTAAAGGTAAGAAATTCTAAAGATGGTAATAAAGTTATACCTTTTGAAGTTGTCATTCATAGCCAAATTTACCTTCTTTGGATTGAAATTTGTGGCAAACAATATGTTACTTTGTATTTGCAAAGGCTTCAAAGCAAGTTGAGTTTCTTGAACATTCTCTTCATCACAAAAAAATGGTGACTCAATAATTTCCTTGTAAGCATCCTTTTGAGGAACCTTTGAATAATCATCTTCAAACACTAACATTGCTTCATTTACCTCACTTTCTTGTTTAAAGAGACCTTCAATTTTACCATCATCTTTCTCTTTACTTTCAATTTCAATATATTGATGACATTCTTCATTTGGAGACACTTCTTCAAACACTTGCAATAGAGAATTATTAAAATTAGACAAATAGTTGGAGTCAATTTTTTGCCCTTTGTCTCTCAAATATTTCTCCTCTTCTTCTTTCTTTTCTTTGATTTTCTCTTTCTCTCTCAAGGCTAGCTTCTCTACTTTTCTTGCTTGTTTTGCATATCCATTTTCGTATAGATATTTCACATACTCCGGATCCAATACAAAATCTCGAATATATTGAGGATATGACATACTTAGAAATTTTGTCAAACAGGTAGTGTGCAATACTTTTAACAACACAATTTTTTTTTTAATTAGCAGCAACACACAAATCAAGTAATGATAGCAATTCAAACAAAAGCAACACAACTAGCAATTTATGTTTCACCAAAAAAAATGCATAAACAGAATTTTACTCAATTCCAAACCTAGAGACAAGCTCTGGTACCAAATGATATGAATCTATTTCTCATGAATCACTATAAGGATCGTTCTAGGTTGGAAACTTACAAATTGGATCCAAAACCGCGTATTGCTGGAGATTGCGATAAACAGAGCTAGGAAACTCCGAATCGGCCGATTCCAAAACGAGATGAAAGATGACGTTCCGAAACGCAAGTTAGGCTGTTGAATCACCGAAAACAAGTTTCTAGAACTCGAGATATGATCACAGATTGCTGAACACAAAAATCGGTACAATTTGTGTATTAGTGTTTGATGTAAAGGAAACTGAAAATTATAAATAAAAAAAAAAAAAAAGATGGATTAGGCTGAGAAGATGAAGAAGGCGCCACAATCAAGGATGATTGATAAGCCAATGAAGAATCGCCACAATGGTAAGGAAGCCATTGATAAGACTCAAACAAGTTCTAATCCAAGAACTTAAAGAGGAGACCTAACTCACTCACAATTCTCATTAGAGAAATTTTAATTCATCCAAAAAAATCCCCCTCAATGAGGTTACAAATTCATAGTTATAGTAAAATTATCTCTAAACCTAAATGGGTCATAAGTGACACCATTCATTAGGCCCAAATTAGGCTTACATCATATTTTTTTTAATAAAAATTAACTAAATGTAAGGAAGCAAAGTATCTTCACTTACATATAACATCAACTAAATCTATATTAAAACTATTACAATTCCAAATTAAAGCAAACTAGGAACTATTACAAACTAAATGAAAATAAATAAAGTTCACCCTAATTTATTAAAAATATGGATCATCTTCATGCTCTTGAGATCCTTATCAGGATGAAAATGACCTAAATGTTCAACAAGTGACACAAAATCACACAAAATCACAGATTAAATGCACAAGATTGGTTAAAACCTCTAATTGGATTAGAATAAGCCTAGGGAGGACGAAAATAACCTAAATGTTCAACTAATGACACCAAATGACACAAAATCACATATTGGATACACAAGATTGGTTAAAAACCCTAATTGGATTAGAATAAGCCTAGGGACGACGAAAATGACCTAAATGTTCAACCTATGACACAAAATCACGTATTGGATGCATAAGATTGGTTAAAAACCCTAATTAGATTAGAATAAGCCTAGGGAGGACGAAAATGACCTAAATCTTCAACCAATGACACAAAATCACATATTGGATGCACAAGATTGGTTAAAAACCCTAATTGGATTAGAATAACCCTAGGGAGGACGAAAATGACCTAAATGTTCAACCAATGACACAAAATAACATATTGGATGCACAAGATTGGTTAAAAACCCTAATTGGATGAGAATAAGCCTAGGGAGGACGAAAATGACCTAAATGTTCAACCTATGACACAAAATCACATATTGGATGCACAAGATTGGTAAAAAACCCTAATTAGATTAGAATACGCCTAGGGACGACGAAAATGGCCTAAATGTTCAACCAATGACACAAAATGACACAAAATCACATATTGGATGCACAAGATTGGTTAAAAACCCTAATTGGATTAGAATAAGCCTAGGGAGGACGAAAATGACCTAAATGTTCAACCAATGCCACAAAATGACACAAAATCACATATTGGATGCACAAGATTGGTTAAAAACCCTAATTGGATTAGAATAAGCCTAGGGAGGACGAAAATGACCTAAATGTTCAACCAATGACACAAAATGACAAAAAATCACATATTAGATGCACAAGATTGGTTAAAATCCCTAATTGGATTAGAATAAGCCTAGGGAGGACAAAAATGACCTAAATGTTCATCCAATGACACAAAATCACATATTGGAACCACAAGATTGGTTAAAAAACCTAATTGGATTAGAATAAGCCTAGGGAGGATCAAAATGACCTAAATGTTCAACCAATGACACAAAATCACATATTGGATGCACAAGATTGGTTAAAAACCCTAATTGGCTGAGAATAAGCCTAGGGAAGACGAAAATGACCTAAATGTTCAACCTATGACACAAAATCACATATTGGATGCACAAGATTGGTTAAAAACCCTAATTAGATTAGAATACGCCTAGGGACGACGAAAATGACCTAAATGTTCAACCAATGACACAAAATGACACAAAATCACATATTGGATGCACAAGATTGGTTAAAAACCCTAATTGGATTAGAATAAGCCTAGGGAGGACGAAAATGACCTAAATGTTCAACCAACGACACAAAATCACATTTTGGATGCACAAGATTGGTTAAAAACCCTAATTGGATTAGAATAAGCCTAGGGAGGACGAAAATGACCTAAATGTTCAACCAATGACACAAAATCACATATTGGATGCACAAGATTGGTTAAAAACCCTAATTGTATTAGAATAAGCCTAGGGAGGACGAAAATGACCTAAATGTTCAACCAATGACACAAAATGACACAAAATCACATATTGGATGCACAAGATATGTTAAAAACCGTAATTGGATTAGAATAAGCTTAAGGAGGACGAAAATGACCTAAATGTTCAACCAATGACACAAAATGACACAAAATCACATATTGGATGCACAAGATTGGTTAAAAACCCTAATTGGATTAGAATAAGCCTAGGGAGGACGAAAATGACCTAAATGTTCAACCACTGACACAAAATGACACAAAATCAAATATTGGATGCACAAGATATGTTAAAAACCCTAATTGGATTAGAATAAGCCTAGGGAGGACGAAAATGACCTAAATGTTCAACCAATAACACAAAATGACACAAAATCACATATTGGATGCACAAGATTGGTTAAAAACCCTAATTGGATTAGAATAAGCCTGGGGAGGACGAAAATGACCTAAATGTTCAACCACTGATACACAATGACACAAAATCAAATATTGGATGCACAAGATATGTTAAAAACCCTAATTGGATTAGAATAAGCCTAGGGAGGACGAAAATGACCTATATGTTCAACAACTGACACAAAATGACACAAAATCACATATTGGATGCACCCAGATTGGTTAAAAACCCTAATTGGATTAGAATAAGCCTAGGGAGGACGAAAGTGACCTAAATGATCAACCAATGACACAAAATGACACAAAATCACATATTGGATGCACAAGATTGGTTAAAAACCCTAATTGGATTAGAATAAGCCTAGGGAGGACGAAAATGACCTAAATGTTCAACCAATGACACAAAATGACACAAAATCAATATTGGATGCACAAGATTGGTTAAAAACCCTAATTGGATTAGAATAAGCCTAGGGAGGACGAAAATGACCTAAATGTTCAACCAATGACACAAAATGACACAAAGTCACATATTGGATGCACAAGATTGGTTAAAAACCCTAATTGGATTAGAATAAGCCTAGGGAGGACGAAAATGACCTAAATGTTCAACCAATGACACAAAATGACACAAAGTCACATATTGGATGCACAAGATTGGTTAAAAACCCTAATTAGATTAGAATAAGCCTAGGGACGACGAAAATGACCTAAATGTTCAACCAATGACACAAAATGACACAAAATCACATATTGGATGCACAAGATTGGTTAAAAAACCTAATTGGATTAGAATAAGCCTAGGGAGGATGAAAATGACCTAAATGTTCAACCAATGACACAAAATCACATATTGGATGCACAAGATTGGTTAAAAACCCTAATTGGATGAGAATAAGCCTAGGGAGGACGAAAATGACCTAAATGTTCAACCTATGACACAAAATCACATATTGGATGCACAAGATTGGTTAAAAACCCTAATTAGATTAGAATAAGCCTAGGGAGGACGAAAATGACCTAAATGTTCAACCAATGACACAAAATCGCATATTGGATGCACAAGATTGGTAAAAAACCCTAATTAGATTAGAATACGCCTAGGGACGACGAAAATGACCTAAATGTTCAACCAATGACACAAAATGACACAAATTCACATATTGGATGCATAAGATTGGTTAAAAAACCTAATTGGATTAGAATAAGCCTAGGGAGGATGAAAATGACCTAAATGTTCAACCAATGACACAAAATCACATATTGAATGCACAAGATTGGTTAAAAACCCTAATAGGATTAGAATAAGCCTAGGGAGGACGAAAATGACCTAAATGTTCAACCTATGACACAAAATCACATATTGGATGCACAAGATTGGTTAAAAACCCTAATTAGATTAGAATACGCCTAGGGACGACGAAAATGACCTAAATGTTCAACCAATGACACAAAATCACATATTGGATGCACAAGATTGGTTAAAAACCCTAATTGGATGAGAATAAGCCTAGGGAGGACGAAAATGACCTAAATGTTCAACCTATGACACAAAATCACATATTGGATGCACAAGATTGGTTAAAAACCCCAATTAGATTAGAATACGCCTAGGGACGACGAAAATGACCTAAATGTTCAACCAATGACACAAAATGACACAAACTCACATATTAGATGCACAGGATTGGTTAAAAACCCTAATTGGATTAGAATAAGCCTAGGGAGGACGAAAATGACCTAAATGTTCAACCAATGACACAAAATGACACAAAGTCACATATTGGATGCACAAGATTGGTTAAAAACCCTAATTAGATTAGAATAAGCCTAGGGATGACGAAAATGACCTAAATGTTCAACCAATGACACAAAATGACACAAAGTCACATATTGAATGCACAAGATTGGTTAAAAACCCTAATTAGATTAGAATAAGCCTAGGGATGACGAAAATGACCTAAATGTTCAACCAATGACACAAAATGACACAAAATCACATATTGGATGCACAAGATTGGTTAAAAACCCTAATTGGATTAGAATAAGCCTAGGGAGGACGAAAATGACCTAAATGTTCAACCAATGACACAAAATCACATATTGGATGCACAAGATTGGATAAAAACCCTAATTGGATTAAAAAGAGCATAGGGAGGACGAAAAAGACCTAAATGTTCAACCAATGACACAAATTCACATATTGGATGCACAAGATTGGTTAAAAACCCTAATTGGATTAGAATAAGCATAGCGAGGACGAAAATGACCTAAATGTTCAACCAATGACACAAAATGACACAAAATCACATATTGGATGCACAAGATTGGTTAAAAACCCTAATTGGATTAGAATAAGCCTAGGGAGGACGAAAATGACCTAAATGTTCAACCAATGACACAAAATGACACAAAATCACATATTGGATGCACAAGATTGGTTAAAAACCCTAATTGGATTAGAATAAGCGTAGGGAGGACGAAAATGACCTAAATTTTCAACCAATGACACAAAATCACATATTGGATGCACAAGATTTGTTGAAAACCCTAATTGGATTAGAATAAGCCTAGGGTGGGCGAAAATGAACAAAATGTTCAACCAATGACACAAAATAACATATTGGATGCACAAGATTGCTTAAAAACCCTAATTTGATTAGAATAAGCCTAGGGAGGACGAAAATGACCTAAATGTTCAACCAATGACACAAAATGACACAAAATCACATATTGGATGCTCAAGATTGGTTAAAAACCCTAATTGGATTAGAATAAGCCTAGGGAGGACGAAAATGACCTTAATGTGCAACCAATGACACAAAATGACACAAAATCACATATTGGATGCACAAGATTGGTTTAAAACCCTAATTGGATTAGAATAAGCCTAGGGGAAAATGACCTAAATGTTCAACCAATGACACAAAATCACATATTGGATGCACAAGATTGGTTAAAAACCCTAATTGGATTAGAATAAGCCCAAGGAGGACGAAAATGGCCTAAATGTTCAACCAATGACACAAAATCACATATTGGATGCACAAGATTGGTTAAAAACCCTAATTGGATTAGAATAAGCCTAGGGAGGACGAAAATGACCTTAATGTTCAACCAATGACACAAAATGACACAAAATCACATATTGGATGCACAAGATTGGTTAAAAACCCTAATTGGATTAGAACAAGCTTAGGGAGGACGAAAATGACCTAAATGTTCAACCAATGACACAAAATGACACAAAATCACATATTGGATGCACAAGATTGGTTAAAAACCCTAATTGGATTAGAATAAGCCTAGGGAGGACGAAAATGACCTAAATGTTCAACCAATGACCCAAAATGACACAAAATCACACATTGGATGCACTAGATTGGTTAAGAACCTTAATTGGATAAGAATAAGCCAAGGGAGGACGAAAATGACCTAAATGTTCAACCAATGACACAAAATGACACAAAATCACATATTGGATGCACAAGATTGGTTAAAAACCCTAATTGGATTAGAATAAGCCTAGGGAGGACGAAAATGACCTAAATGTTCAACCAATGACACTAAATGACACAAAATCACATATTGGATGCACAAGATTGGTTAAAAACCCTAATTGGATAAGAATAAGCCTAGGGAGGACGAAAATGACCTAAATGTTCAACCAATGACACAAAATGACACAAAATCACATATTGGATGCACAAGATTGGTTAAAAACCCTAATTGGATTAGAATAAGCCTAGGGAGGACGAAAATGACCTAAATGTTCAACCAATGACAAAAAATCACACAAAATCACATATTGGATGCACAAGATTGGTTAAAAACCCTAATTGGATTAGAATAAGCCTAGGGAGGACGAAAATGACCTAAATGTTCAACCAATGACACAAAATCACATATTGGATGCACAAGATTGGTTAAAAACCCTAATTGGATGAGAATAAGCCTAGGGAGGACGAAAATGACCTAAATGTTCAACCTATGACACAAAATCACATATTGGATGCACAAGATTGGTTAAAAACCCCAATTAGATTAGAATACGCCTAGGGACGACGAAAATGACCTAAATGTTCAACCAATGACACAAAATCACATATTGGATGCACAAGATTGGTTAAAAACCCTAATTGGATTAGAATAAGCCTAGGGAGGACGAAAATGACCTAAATGTTCAACCAATGACACAAAATCACATATTGGTTGCACAAGATTGGTTAAAAACCCTAATTGGATTAGAATAAGCCTAGGTAGGACGAAAATGACCTAAATGTTCAACCAATGACACAAAATCACATATTGGATGCACAAGATTGGTTAAAAACCCTAATTGGATTAGAATAAGCCTAGGGAGGACGAAAATGACCTAAATGTTCAACCAATGACACAAAATCACACAAAATCACATATTGGATGCACAAGATTGGTTAAAAACCCTAATTGGATTAGAATAAACCTAGGGAGGACAAATATGACCTAAATGTTCAACCAATGACACAAAATCACATATTGGATGCACAAGATTGGTTAAAAACCCTAATTGGATTAGAATAAGCCTAGGGAGGACGAAAATGACCTAAATGTTCAACCAATGACACAAAATGACACAAAATCACATATTGGATGCTCAAGATTGGTTAAAAACCCTAATTGGATTACAATAAGCCTAGGGAGGACGAAAATGACCTAAATGTTCAACCAATGACACAAAATCACATATTGGATGCACAAGATTGGTTAAAAACCCTAATTGGATTAGAATAAGCCTAGGGAGGACGAAAATGACCTAAATGTTCAACCAATGACACAAAATGACACAAATTCACATATTGGATGCACAAGATTGGTTAAAAACCCTAATTGGATTAGAATAAGCCTAGGGGGGACGAAAATGACCTAAATGTTCGACCAATGACACAAAATCACATATTGGATGCACAAGATTGGTTAAAAACCCGAATTGGATTAGAATAAGCATAGCGAGGACGAAAATGACCTAAATGTTCAACCAATGACACAAAATCACATATTGGATGCACAAGATTGGTTAAAAACCCTAATTGGATTAGAATAAGCCTAGGGAGGACGAAAATGACCTAAATGTTCAACCAATGACACAAAATCACATATTGGATGCACAAGATAGGTTAAAAACCCTAATTGGATTGGAATAAGCCAAGGGAGGACGAAAATGACCTAAATGTTCAACCAATGACACAAAATGACCCAAAATTACATATTGGATGCACAAGATTGGTTAAAAACCCTAATTGGATTAGAATAAGCCTAGGGAGGACGAAAATGACCTAAATGTTCAACCAATGACACAAAATGACACAAAATCACATATTGGATGCACAAGATTGGTTAAAAACCCTAATTGGATTAGAATAAGCCTAGGGAGGACGAAAATGACCTAAATGTTCAACCAATGACACAAAATGACACAAAATCACATATTGGGTGCACAAATTTGGTTAAAAACCCTAATTGGATAAGAATAAGCCTAGGGAGGACGAAAATGACCTAAATGTTCAACCAATGACAAAAAATGACACAAAATCACATATTAGATGCACAAGATTGGTTAAAAACCCTAATTAGATTAGAATAAGCGTAGGGATGACGAAAATGACCTAAATGTTCAACCAATGACTCAAAATGACACAAAATCACATATTGGATGCACAAGATTGGTTAAAAACCCTAATTGGATTAGAATAAGCCTAGGGAGGAAGAAAATGACCTAAATGTTCAACCAATGACACAAAATGACACAAAATCACATATTGGGAGCACAAGATTGGTTAAAAACCCTAATTGGATTAGAATAAGCCTAGGGCGGTCGAAAATGACCTAAATGTTCAACCAATGACACAAAATGACACAAAATCACATATTGGATGCACAAGATTGGTTAAAAACCCTAATTGGATTAGAATAAGCCTAGGGAGGACGAAAATGACCTAAATGTTCAACCAATGACACAAAATCACATATTGGATGCACAAGATTGGTTAAAAACCCTAATTGGATTAGAATAAGCCTAGGGAGGACGAAAATAACCTAAATGTTCATCCAATGACACAAAATGACACAAAATCACATATTGGATGCACAAGATTGGTTAAAAACACTAATTGGATTAGAATAAGCCTAGGGAGGACGAAAATGACCTAAATGTTCAACCAATGACACAAAATCACATATTGGATGCACAAGATTGGTTAAAAACTCTAATTGGATTAGAATAAGCCTAGGGAGGACGAAAATGACCTAAATGTTCAACAAATGACACAAAATGACACAAAATCACATATTGGATGCACAAGATTGGTTAAAAACCCTAATTGGATTAGAATAAGCCTAGGGAGGACGAAAATGACCTAAATGTTCAACCTATGACACAAAATCACATATTGGATGCACAAGATTGGTTAAAAACCCTAATTAGATTAGAATACGCCTAGGGACGACGAAAATGACCTAAATGTTCAACCAATGACGCAAAATCACATATTGGATGCACAAGATTGGTAAAAAACCCTAATTGGATGAGAATAAGCCTAGGGAGGACGAAAATGACCTAAATGTTCAACCTATGACACAAAATCACATATTGGATGCACAAGATTGGTAAAAAACCCTAATTAGATTAGAATACGCCTAGGGACGACGAAAATGACCTAAATGTTCAACCAATGACACAAAATGACACAAAATCACATATTGGATGCACAAGATTGGTTAAAAACCCTAATTGGATTAGAATAAGCCTAGGGAGGACGAAAATGACCTAAATGTTCAACCAATGACATAAAATGACATAAAATCACATATTGGATGCACAAGATTGGTTAAAAACCCTAATTAGATTAGAATAAGCCTAGGGAGGACGAAAATGACCTAAATGTTCAACCAATGACACAAAATCACATATTGGATGCACAAGATTGGTTAAAAACCCTAATTGGATTAGAATAACCCTAAGGAGGACGAAAATGACCTAAATGTTCAACCAATGACACAAAATCCCATATTGGATGCACAAGATTGATTAAAAACCCTAATTGGATTAGAATAAGCCTAGGGAGGACGAAAATGACCTAAATGTTCAACCTATGACACAAAATCACATATTGGATGCACAAGATTGGTTAAAAACCCTAATTGGATTTGAATAATCCTAGGGAGGACGAAAATGACCTAAATGTTCAACCTATGACACAAAATCACATATTGGATGCACAAGATTGGTTAAAAACCCTAATTAGATTAGAATAAGCCTAGGGAGGACGAAAATGACCTAAATGTTCAACCAATGACACAAAATCGCATATTGGATGCACAAGATTGGTAAAAAACCATAATTAGATTAGAATACGCCTAGGGACGACGAAAATGACCTAAATGTTCAACCAATGACACAAAATGACACAAAATACATATTGGGTGCACAAGATTGGTTAAAAACCCTAATTGGATTAAAATAACCCTAGGGAGGACGAAAATGACCTAAATGTTCAACCAATGACACAAAATGACACAAATTCACATATTGGATGCACAAGATTGGTTAAAAAACCTAATTGGATTAGAATAAGCCTAGGGAGGATGAAAATGACCTAAATGTTCAACCAATGACACAAAATCACATATTGAATGCACAAGATTGGTTAAAAACCCTAATTGGATTAGAATAAGCCTAGGGAGGACGAAAATGACCTAAATGTTC
>JBBPBQ010000008.1:5694433-5743349 GCA_037974755.1 Cicer yamashitae | reverse complement strand
GACGAAAATGACCTAAATGTTCAACCAATGATACAAAATGACACAAAATCACATATTGGATGCACAAGATTGGTTAAAAACCCTAATTAGATTAGAATAAGCCTAGGGAGGACGAAAATGACCTAAATGTTCAACTGATGACACAAAATGACACAAAGTCACATATTGGATGCACAAGATTGGTTAAAAACCCTAATTAGATTAGAATAAGCCTAGGGATGACGAAAATGACCTAAATGTTCAACCAATGACACAAAATGACACAAAATCACATATTGGATGCACAAGATTGGTTAAAAACCCTAATTGGATTAGAATAAGCCTAGGGAGGACGAAAATGACCTAAATGTACAACCAATGACACAAAATCACAAATTGGGTGCACAAGATTGGTTAAAAACCCTAATTGGATTAGAATAACCCTAAGGAGGACGAAAATGACCTAAATGTTCAACCAATGACACAAAATCCCATATTGGATGCACAAGATTGATTAAAAACCCTAATTGGATTAGAATAAGCCTAGGGAGGACGAAAATGACCTAAATGTTCAACCTATGACACAAAATCACATATTGGATGCACAAGATTGGTTAAAAACCCTAATTGGATTAGAATAAGCCTAGGGAGGACGAAAATGACCTAAATGTTCAACCAATGACACAACGACACAAAATCACATATTGGATGCACAAGATTGGTTAAAAACCCTAATTGGATTAGAATAACCCTAGGGAGGTCGAAAATGACCTAAATGTTCAACCAATGACACAAAATGACACAAAATCACATATTGGATGCACAAGATTGGTTAAAAACCCTAATTGGATTAGAATAAGCCTAGGGAGGATGAAAATGACTTAAATGTTCAACCAATGACACAAAATCACATATTGGATACACAAGACTGGTTAAAAACCCTAATTGGATTAGAATAAGCCTAGGGAGGACGAAAATGACCTAAATGTTCAACCAATGACACAAAATGACACAAAATCACATATTGGATGCACAAGATTGGTTAAAAACCCTAATTGGATTAGAATAAGCCTAGGGAGAACGAAAATGACCTAAATGTTCAACCAATGACACAAAATGACACAAAATCTCATATTGGATGCACAAGATTGGTTAAAAACCCTAATTGGATTAGAATTAGCCAAGGGAGGACGAAAATGACCTAAATGTTCAACCAATGACACAAAATCACATATTGGATGCACAAGATTGGTTAAAAACCCTAATTGGATTAGAATAAGCCTAGGGAGGACGAAAATGACCTAAATGTTCAACCAATGACACAAAATGACACAAATTCACATATTGGATGCACAAGATTGGTTAAAAACCCTAATTGGATTAGAATAAGCCTAGGGGGGACGAAAATGACCTAAATGTTCGACCAATGACACAAAATCACATATTGGATGCACAAGATTGGTTAAAAACCCGAATTGGATTAGAATAAGCATAGCGAGGACGAAAATGACCTAAATGTTCAACCAATGACACAAAATCACATATTGGATGCACAAGATTGGTTAAAAACCCTAATTGGATTAGAATAAGCCTAGGGAGGACGAAAATGACCTAAATGTTCAACCAATGACACAAAATCACATATTGGATGCACAAGATTGGTTAAAAACCCTCATTGGATTAGAATAAGCCTAGGGAGGACGAAAATGACCTAAATGTTCAACCAATGACACAAAATCACATATTGGATGCACAAGATTGGTTAAAAACCCTAATTGGATTAGAATAAGCCTAGGGAGGACGAAAATGACCTAAATGTTCAACCAATGACACAAAATGACACAAAATCACATATTGGATGCACAAGATTGGTTAAAAACCCTAGTTGGATTATAATAAGCCTAGGGAGGACGAAAATGACCTAAATGTTCAACCAATGACACAAAATCACATATTGGATGCACAAGATTGGTTAAAAACCCTAATTGGATTAGAATAAGCCTAGGGAGGACGAAAATGACCTAAATGTTCAACCAATGACACAAAATGACACAAAATCACATATTGGATGCACAAGATTGATTAAAAACCCTAATTGGATTAGAATAAGCCTAGGGAGGACGAAAATGACCTAAATGTGCAACCAATGACACAAAATCACATATTGGATGCACAAGATTGGTTAAAAACCCTAAATGGATTAGAATAAGCCTATGGAGGACGAAAATGACCTAAATGTTCAACCAATGACACAAAATGACACAAAATCACATATTGGATGCACAAGATTGGTTAAAAACCCTAATTGGATTAGAATAAGCCTAGGGAGGACGAAAATGACCTAAATGTTCAACCAATGACACAAAATGACACAAAATCACATATTGGATGCACAAGATTGGTTAAAAACCCTAATTGGATTAGAATAACCCTAGGGAGGACGAAAATGACCTCAATGTTCATCCAATGACACAAAATGACACAAAATCCCACATTGGATGCACAAGATTGGTTAAAAACCCTAATTGGATTAGAATAAGTCTAGGGAGGACGAAAATGACCTAAATGTTCAACCAATGACACAAAATCACATATTGGATGCACAAGATTGGTTAAAATTCCTAATTGGATTAGAATAAGCCTAGGGAGGACGAAAATGACCTTAATGTACAACCAATGACACAAAATGACACAAAATGACATATTGGATGCACAAGATTGGTTAAAAACCCTAATTGGATTTGAATAAGCCTAGGGAGGACGAAAATGACCTAAATGTTCAACCAATGACACAAAATCACATATTGGATGCACAAGATTGGTTAAAAACCCTAATTGGATTAGAATAAGCCTAGGGAGGACAAAAATGACCTAAATGTTCGACCAATGACACAAAATGACACAAAATCACATATTGGATGCACAAGATTGGTTAAAAACCCTAATTGGATTAGAATAAGCCTAGGGAGGACGAAAATGACCTAAATGTTCAACCAATGACACAAAATGACACAAAATCACATATTGGATGCACAAGATTGGTTAAAAACCCTAATTGGAATAGAATAAGCCTAGGGAGGACGAAAATGACGTAAATGTTCAACCAATGACACAAAATTACATATTGGATGCACAAGATTGGTTAAAACCCTAATTGGATTAGAATAAGCCTAGGGAGGACGAAAATGACCTAAATGTTCAACCAATGACACAAAATCACATATTGGATGCACAAGATTGGTTAAAAACCCTAATTGGATTAGAATAAGCCTAGGGAGGACGAAAATGACCTAAATGTTCAACCAATGACACAGAATGACAGAAAATCACATATTGGATGCACAAGATTGGTTAAAAACCCTAATTGGATTAGAATAAGCCTAGGGAGGACGAAAATGACCTAAATGTTCAACCAATGACACAAAATGACACAAAATCACATATTGGATGCACAAGATTGGTTTAAAACCCTAATTGGATGAGAATAAGCCTAGGGAGGACGAAAATGACCTAAATGTTCAACCAATGACACAAAATCACATATTGGATGCACAAGATTGGTTAAAAACCCTAATTGGATTAGAATAAGCCTAGGGAGGACGAAAATGACCTAAATATTCAACCAATGACACAAAATCAAATATTGGATGCATAAGATTGGTTAAAACCCTAATTGGATTAGAATAAGCATAGGGAGGACGAAAATGACCTAAATATTCACCCAATGACACAAAATGATACAAAATCACATATTGGATGCACAAGATTGGTTAAAAACCCTAATTGGATTAGAATAAGCATAAGGAGGACGAAAATGACCTAAATGTTCAACCAATGACACAAAATCACATATTGGATGCACAAGATTGGTTAAAAACCCTAATTGGATTAGAATAAGCCTAGGGAGGACGAAAATGACCTAAATGTTCAACCAATGACACAAAATCACACAAAATTACATATTGGATGCACAAGATTGGTTTAAAACCCTAATTGGATTAGAATAAGCCTAGGGAGGACGAAAATGACCTAAATGTTCAACCAATGACACAAAATCACATATTGGATGCACAAGATTGGTTAAAAACCCTAATTGGATTAGAATAAGCCTAGGGAGGACGAAAATGACCTAAATGTTCAACCAATGACACAAAATCACATATTGGATGCACAAGATTGGTTAAAAACCCTAATTGGATTAGAATAAGCCTAGGGAGGACGAAAATGACCAAAATGTTCAACCAATAACACAAAATGACACAAAATCACATATTGAATGCACAAGATTGGTTAAAAACCCTAATTGGATTAGAATCAGCCTAAGGAGGACGAAAATGACCTAAATGTTCAACCAATGACACAAAAAGACACAAAATCACATATTGGATGCAAAGAATGGTTGAAAACCCTAATTCGATTAGAATAAGCCTAGGGAGGACGAAAATGACCTAAATGCTCAACCAATGACACAAAATAACACAAAATCACATATTGGATGCATAAGATTGGTTAAAAACCCTAATTGGATTAGAATAAGCCTAGGGAGGACGAAAATGACCTAAATGTTCAACCAATGACACAAAATCACATATTGGATGCACAAGATTGGTTAAAAACCCTAATTGGATTAGAATAAGTCTATGGAGGACGAAAATGACTTAAATGTTCAACCAATGACACAAAATGACACAAAATCACATATTGGATGCACAAGATTGGTTAAAAACCCTAATTGGATTAGAATAAGCCTAGGGAGGACGAAAATGACCTAAATGTTCAACCAATGACACAAAATCACATATTGGATGCACAAGATTGGTTAAAAACCCTAATTGGATTAGAAAAAGCCTAGCGAGGACGAAAATGACCTAAATGATCAACCAATGACACAAAATCACATATTGGATGCACAAGATTGGTTAAAAACCCTAATTGGATTAAAAAGATCCTAGGGAGGACGAAAAAGACCTAAATGTTCAACCAATGACACAAAATGACACAAAATCACATATTGGATGCACAAGATTGGTTAAAAACCCTAATTGGATTAGAATAAGCCTAGGGAGGACGAAAATGACCTAAATGTTCAACCAATGACACAAAATGTCACAAAATCACATATTGGATCCACAAGATTGGTTAAAAACCATAATTGGATTAGAATAAGCATAGGGAGGACGAAAATGACCTAAATGTTTAACCAATGACACAAAATCACATATTGGATGCACAAGATTGGTTAAAAACCCTAATTGGATTAGGATAAGCCTAGGGAGGACGAAAATGACCTAAATGTTCAACCAATGACACAAAATCACATATTGGATGCACAAGATTGGTTAAAAACCCTACTTGGATTAGAAAAAGCCTAGCGAGGACGAAAATGACCTAAATGTTCAACCAATGACACAAAATCACATATTGGATGCACAAGATTGGTTAAAAACCCTAATTGGATTAGAATAAGCCTAGGGAGGACGAAAATGACCTAAATGTTCAACCAATGACACAAAATGACACAAAGTCACATATTGAATGCACAAGATTGGTTAAAAACCCTAATTAGATTAGAATAAGCCTAGGGATGACGAAAATGACCTAAATGTTCAACCAATGACACAAAATGACACAAAATCACATATTGGATGCACAAGATTGGTTAAAAACCCTAATTGGATTAGAATAAGCCTAGGGAGGACGAAAATGACCTAAATGTTCAACCAATGACACAAAATGACACAAAATCACATATTGGATGCACAAGATTGGTTAAAAACCTTAATTGGATTAGAATAAGCCTAGGGAGGACGAATATGACCTAAATGTTCAACCAATGACACAAAATGACACAAAATCACATATTGGATGCACAAGATTGGTTAAAAACCCTAATTGGATTAGAATAAGCCTAGGGAGGACGAAAATGACCTAAATGTTCAACCAATGACACAAAATGACACAAAGTCACATATTGGATGAACAAGATTGGTTAAAAACCCTAATTAGATTAGAATAAGCCTAGGGATGAAGAAAATGACCTAAATGTTCAACCAATGACACAAAATGACACAAAATCACATATTGGATGCACAAGATTGGTTAAAAACCCTAATTGGATTAGAATAAGCCTAGGGAGGACGAAAATGACCTAAATGTTCAACCAATGACACAAAATGACACAAAATCACATATTGGATGCACAAGATTGGTTAAAAATCCTAATTGGATTAAAATAACCCTAGGGAGGACGAAAATGACCTAAATGTTGAACCAATGACACAAAATGACACAAAATCACATATTGGATGCAGAAGATTGGTTAAAAACCCTAAATGGAATAGAATAAGCCTAGGGAGGACGAAAATGAACTAAATGTTCAACCAATGACACAAAATCACATATTGGATGCACAAGATTGGTTAAAAACCCTAATTGGATTAGAATAAGCCTAGGGAGGACGAAAATGACCTAAATGTTCAACCAATGACACAAAATGACACAAAATCACATATTGGATGCACAAGATTGGTTAAAAACCCTAGTTGGATTATAATAAGCCTAGGGAGGACGAAAATGACCTAAATGTTCAACCAATGACACAAAATCACATATTGGATGCACAAGATTGGTTAAAAACCCTAATTGGATTAGAATAAGCCTAGGGAGGACGAAAATGACCTAAATGTTCAACCAATGACACAAAATGACACAAAATCACATATTGGATGCACAAGATTGATTAAAAACCCTAATTGGATTAGAATAAGCCTAGGGAGGACGAAAATGACCTAAATGTGCAACCAATGACACAAAATCACATATTGGATGCACAAGATTGGTTAAAAACCCTAAATGGATTAGAATAAGCCTATGGAGGACGAAAATGACCTAAATGTTCAACCAATGACACAAAATGACACAAAATCACATATTGGATGCACAAGATTGGTTAAAAACCCTAATTGGATTAGAATAAGCCTAGGGAGGACGAAAATGACCTAAATGTTCAACCAATGACACAAAATGACACAAAATCACATATTGGATGCACAAGATTGGTTAAAAACCCTAATTGGATTAGAATAACCCTAGGGAGGACGAAAATGACCTCAATGTTCATCCAATGACACAAAATGACACAAAATCCCACATTGGATGCACAAGATTGGTTAAAAACCCTAATTGGATTAGAATAAGTCTAGGGAGGACGAAAATGACCTAAATGTTCAACCAATGACACAAAATCACATATTGGATGCACAAGATTGGTTAAAATTCCTAATTGGATTAGAATAAGCCTAGGGAGGACGAAAATGACCTTAATGTACAACCAATGACACAAAATGACACAAAATGACATATTGGATGCACAAGATTGGTTAAAAACCCTAATTGGATTTGAATAAGCCTAGGGAGGACGAAAATGACCTAAATGTTCAACCAATGACACAAAATCACATATTGGATGCACAAGATTGGTTAAAAACCCTAATTGGATTAGAATAAGCCTAGGGAGGACGAAAATGACCTAAATGTTCAACCAATGACACAAAATGACAGAAAATCACGTATTGGTTGCACAAGATTGGTTAAAAACCCTAATTGGATTGGAATAAGCCTAGGGAGGACGAAAATGACCTAAATGTTCAACCAATGACACAAAATCACATATTGCATGCACAAGATTGGTTAAAAACCCTAATTGGATTAGAATAAGCCTAGGGAGGACGAAAATGACCTAAATGTTCAACCAATGACACAAAATCACATATTGGATGCAAAAGATTGGTTAAAAACTCTAGTTGGATTAGAATAAGAATAGGGAGGACGAAAATGACCTAAATGTTCAACCAATGACACAAAATCACATATTGGATGCACAAGATTGGTTAAAAACCCTAATTGGATTAGAATAAGCCTAGGGAGGACGAAAATGACCTAAATGTTCAACCAATGACACAAAATGACACAAATTCACATATTGGATGCACAAGATTGGTTAAAAACCCTAATTGGATTAGAATAAGCCTAGGGGGGACGAAAATGACCTAAATGTTCGACCAATGACACAAAATCACATATTGGATGCACAAGATTGGTTAAAAACCCGAATTGGATTAGAATAAGCATAGCGAGGACGAAAATGACCTAAATGTTCAACCAATGACACAAAATCACATATTGGATGCACAAGATTGGTTAAAAACCCTAATTGGATTAGAATAAGCCTAGGGAGGACGAAAATGACCTAAATGTTCAACCAATGACACAAAATCACATATTGGATGCACAAGATTGGTTAAAAACCCTAATTGGATTAGAATAAGCCTAGGGAGGACGAAAATGACCTAAATGTTCAACCAATGACAATAAATCACATATTGGATGCACATGATTGGTTAAAAACCCTAATTGGATTAGAATAAGCCTAGGGACGACGAAAATGACCTAAATGTTCAACCAATGACACAAAATCACATATTGGATGCACAAGATTGGTTAAAAACCCTAATTGGATTAGAATAAGCCTAGGGAGGACGAAAATGACCTAAATGTTCAACCAATGACACAGAATGACAGAAAATCACATATTGGATGCACAAGATTGGTTAAAAACCCTAATTGGATTAGAATAAGCCTAGGGAGGACGAAAATGACCTAAATGTTCAACCAATGACACAAAATGACACAAAATCACATATTGGATGCACAAGATTGGTTGAAAACCCTAATTGGATTAGAATAAGCCTAGGGAGGACGAAAACGACCTAATTGTTCAACTAATGACACAAAATCACATATTGGATGCACAAGATTGGTTAAAAACCCTAATTGGATTAGAATAAGCCTAGGGAGGACGAAAATGACCTAAATGTTCAACCAATGACACAAAATGACACAAAATCACATATTGGATGCACAAGATTGGTTAAAAACCCTAATTGGATTAGAATAAGCCTAGGGAGGACGAAAATGGCCTAAATGTTCAACCAATGAGACAAAATCACATATTGGATGCACAAGATTGGTTAAAAACCCTAATTGGATTAGAATAAGCCTAGGGAGGACGAAAATGACCTAAATGTTCAACCAATGACACAAAATGACACAAAATCACATATTGGATGCACAAGATTGGTTAAAAACCCTAATTGAATAAGAATAAGCCTAGCGAGGACGAAAATGACCTAATTGGGTTACCAATGAAATAAAATCACTTATTATATGCACAAGATTTGTTAAAAACCCTAATTGGATTAGAATAAGCCTAGGGAGGACGAAAATGACCTAAATGTGCAACCAATGACACAAAATCACATATTGGATGCACAAGATTGGTTAAAAACCCTAATTGGATTAGAATAAGCCTCGCGAGGACGAAAATTACCTAATTGGATTACCGATGACAGAAAATCACTTATTATATGCACAAAATTGGTTAAAAATCCTAATTGGATTAGAATAAGCCTAGGGAGGACAAAAATGACCTAAATGTGCAACCAACGACACAAAATCACATATCGGATGCACAAGATTGGTTAAAAACCCTAATTGGATTAGAATAAGCCTAGGGAGGACGAAAATGACCTAAATGTTCAACCAATGACACAAAATCACATATTGGATGCACAAGATTGGTTAAAAACCCTAATAGGATTAGAATATGCCTGGGGAGGACGAAAATGACCTAAATGTGCAACCAATGACACAGAATCACATATTGGATGCACAAGATTGGTTAAAAACCCTAATTGGATTAGAATAAGCCTAGGGAGGACAAAAATGACCTAAATGTGCAACCAATGACACAAAATCACATATTGGATGCACAAGATTGGTTAAAAACCCTAATTGGATTAGAATAACCCTAGCAGGACGAAAATGACCTAAATGTGCAACCAATGAGACTAAATCACATATTCGATGCACAAGATTGGTTAAAAACCCTAATTGGATTAGAATAAGCCTAGGGAGTACGAAAATGACCTAAATGTGCAACAAATGACACAAAATCACATATTGGATGCACAAGATTGGTTAAAAACCCTAATTGGATTAGAATCTAGGGAGGACAAAAATGACCTAAATGTGCAACCAATGACACAAAATCACATATTGGATGCACAAGATTGGTTAAAAACCCTAATTGGATTAGAATAAGCCTAGGGAGGACGAAAATGACCTAAATGAGCAACCAATGACACAAAATCACATATTGGATGCACAAGATTGGTTAAAAACCCTAATTGGATTAGAATAAGCCTAGGGAGGACGAAAATGACCTAAATGTGCAACCAATGACACAAAATCACATATTGGATCCACAAGATTGGTTAAAAACCCTAATTGGATTAGAATAAGCCTAGGGAGGACGAAAATGACCTAAATGTTCAACCAATGACACAAAATGACACAAAATCACATATTGGATGCACAAGATTGGTTAAAAACCCAAATTGGATTAGAATAGGCCTAGGGAGGACGAAAATGACCTAAATGTTCAACCAATGACACAAAATAACATTTTGGATGCACAAGATTTGTTAAAAACCCTAATTGGATTAGAATAAGCCTAGGGAGGACGAAAATGACCTAAATGTTCAACCAATGACACAAAATGACACAAAATCACATATTGGATGCACAAGATTGGTTAAATACCCTAATTGGATTAGAATAAGCCTAGGGAGGACGAAAATGACCTAAATGTTCAACCAATGACACAAAATGACACAAAGTCACATATTGGATGCACAAGATTGGTTAAAAACCCTAATTAGATTAGAATAAGCCTAGGGATGACGAAAATGACCTAAATGTTCAACCAATGACACAAAATGACACAAAGTCACATATTGAATGCACAAGATTGGTTAAAAACCCTAATTAGATTAGAATAAGCCTAGGGATGACGAAAATGACCTAAATGTTCAACCAATGACACAAAATGACACAAAATCACATATTGGATGCACAAGATTGGTTAAAAACCCTAATTGGATTAGAATAAGCCTAGGGAGGACGAAAATGACCTAAATGTTCAACCAATGACACAAAATGACACAAAATCACATATTGGATGCACAAGATTGGTTAAAAACCGTAATTGGATTAGAACAAGCATAGGAAGGACGAAAATGATCTAAATGTTCAACCAATGACACAAAATGACACAAAATCACATATTGGATGCACAAGATTGGTTAAAAACCCTAATTGGATTAGAATAATCCTAGGGAGGACGAAAATGACCTAAATGTTCAACCAATGACACAAAATGACACAAAATCACATATTGGAACCACAAGATTGGTTAAAAAACCTAATTGGATTAGAATAAGCCTAGGGAGGATCAAAATGACCTAAATGTTCAACCAATGACACAAAATCACATATTGGATGCACAAGATTGGTTAAAAACTCTAATTGGATTAGAATAAGCCTAGGGAGGACGAAAATGACCTAAATGTTCAACCAATGACACAAAATCACATATTGGATGCACAAGATTGGTTAAAAACCCTAATTAGATGAGAATAAGCCTAGGGAGGACGAAAATGACATAAATGTTCAACCTATGACACAAAATCACATATTGGATGCACAAGATTGGTTAAAAACCCTAATTAGATTAGAATACGCATAGGGACGACGAAAATGACCTAAATGTTCAACCAATGATACAAAATGACACAAATTCACATATTGGATGCACAAGATTGGTTAAAAAACCTAATTGATTTAGAATAAGCCTAGGGAGGATGAAAATGACCTAAATGTTCAACCAATGACACAAAATCACATATTGGATGCACAAGATTGGTTAAAAACCCTAATTGGATTAGAATAAGCCTAAGAAGGACGAAAAAGATCTAAATGTTCATCCAATGACACCAAATGACACAAAATCACATATTGGATGCAGAAGATTGGTTAAAAGCCCTAATTGGATTAGAATAAGCCTAGGGAGGACGAAAATGACCTAAATGTTCAACCAATGACACAAAATGACACAATATCACATATTGGAACCACAAGATTGGTTAAAAAACCTAATTGGATTAGAATAAGCCTAGGGAGGATCAAAATGACCTAAATGTTCAACCAATGACACAAAATCACATATTGGATGCACAAGATTGGTTAAAAACTCTAATTGGATTAGAATAAGCCTAGGGAGGACGAAAATGACCTAAATGTTCAACCAATGACACAAAATCACATATTGGATGCACAAGATTGGTTAAAAACTCTAGTTGGATTAGAATAAGCATAGGGAGGACGAAAATGACCTAAATGTTCAACCAATGACACAAAATCACATATTGGATGCACAAGATTGGTTAGATACCCTAATTGGATTAGAATAAGCCTAGGGAGGACGAAAATAACCTAAATGTTCAACCAATGACACAAAATGACACAAAATCACATTTGGTTGCACAAGAATGGTTAAAAACCCTAATTGGATTAGAATAAGCCTAGGGAGGACGAAAATGACCTAAATGTTCAACCAATGACACAAAATCACATATTGGATGCACAAGATTGGTTAAAAACCCTAATTGGATTAGAATAAGCCTAGGGAGGACGAAAATGACCTAAATGTTCAACCAATGACACAAAATGACACAAAATCACATATTGGATGCACAAGATTGGTTAAAAACCCTAATTGGATTAGAATAAGCCTAGGGAGGACGAAAATGACCTAAATGTTCAACCAATGACACAAAGTGACACAAAATCACATATTGAATGCTTAAGATTTGTTAAAAACCCTAATTGGATTAGAATAAGCCTAGGGAGGACGAAAATGACCTAAATGTTCAACCAATGACACAAAATGAAACAAAATCACATTTTGGATGCACAAGATTGGTTAAAAACCCTAATTAGATTAAAATAAGACTAGGGAGGACGAAAATGACCTAAATGTTCAACCAATCACACAAAATCACATATTGGATGCACAAGATTGGTTAAAAACCCTAATTGGATTAGAATAAGCCTAGGGAGGACGAAAATGACCTAAATGTTCAACCAATGACACAAAATGACACAAAATCACATATTGGATGCACAAGATTGGTTAAAAACCCTAATTGGATTAGAATAAGCCGAGGGAGGACGAAAATGACCCAAATGTTCAACCAATGACACAAAATGACACAAAATCACATATTGGATGCACAAGATTGGTTAAAAACCCTAATTGGATTAGAATAAGCCTAGGGAGGACGAAAATGACCTAAATGTTCAACCAATGACACAAAATGACACAAAATCACATATTGGATGCACAAGATTGGTTAAAAACCCTAATTGGATTAGAATAAGCCTAGGGAGGACGAAAATGACCTAAATGTTCAACCAATGACACAAAATGACACAAAATCACATATTGGATGCACAAGATTGGTTAAAAACCCTTATTGGAAAAGAATAAGCCTAGGGAGGACGAAAATGACCTAAATGTTCAACCAATGACACAAAATGACACAAAATCACATATTGGATGCATAAGATTGGTTAAAACCCTAATTGGATTAGAATAAGCCTAGGGAGGACGAAAATGACCTAAATGTTCAACCAATGACACAAAATCACATATTGGATGCACAAGATTGGTTAAAAACCCTAATTGGATTAGAATAAACTTAGGGAGGACGAAAATGACCTAAATGTTCAACCAATGACACAAAATCACATATTGGATGCACAAGATTGGTTAAAAACCCTAATTGGATTAGAATAAGCCTAGGGAGGACGAAAATGACCTAAATGTTCAACCAATGACACAAAGTGACACAAAATCACATATTGGATACACAAGATTGGTTAAAAACCCTAATTGGATTAGAATTAGCCTAGGTAGGACGAAAATGACCTAAATGTTCAACCAATGACACAAAATGACACAAAATCACATATTGGATGCACAAGATTGGTTAAAAACCCTAATTGGATTAGAATAAGCCTAGGGAGGACGAAAATGACCTAAATGTTCAACCAATGACACAAAATCACATATTGGATGCACAAGATTGGTTAAAGACCTTAATTAGATTAGAATAGGCCTAGGGAGGACGAAAATGACCTAAATGTTCAACCAATGACACAAAATGACACAAAATCACATATTGGATGCACAAGATTGGTTAAAAACCCTAATTGGATTAGAATAAGCCTAGGGAGGACGAAAATGACCTAAATGTTCAACCAATGACACAAATTGACACAAAATCACATATAGGATGCACAAGATTGGTTAAAAACCGTAATTGGATTAGAATAAGAATAGGGAGGACGAAAATGACCTAAATGTTCAACCAATGACACAAAATGACACAAAATCACATATTGGATGCACAAGATTGGTTAAAAACCCTAATTGGATTAGAATAAGCCTAGGGAGGACGAAAATGACCTAAATGTTCAACCAATGACACAAAATGACACAACATCACATATTGGATGCACAAGATTGGTTAAAAACCCTAATTGGATTAGAATAAGCCTAGGGAGGACGAAAATGACCTAAATGTTCAACCAATGACACAATCACATATTGGATGCACATGATTGGTTAAAAACGCTAATTGGATTAGAATAAGCCTAGGGAGGACGAAAATGACCTAAATGTTCAACCAATGACACAAAATGACACAAAATCACATATTGGATGCACAAGATTGGTTAAAAACCCTAATTGGATTAGAATAAGCCTAGGGAGGACGAAAATGACCTAAATGTTCAACCAATGACACAAAATGACACAAAAACACATATTGGATGCACAAGATTGGTTTAAAACCCTAATTGGATTAGAATAAGCCTAGGGAGGACGAAAATGACCTAAATGTTCAACCAATGACACAAAATCACATATTGGATGCACAAGATTGGTTAAAAACCCTAATTGGATTAGAATATGCTTAGGGAGGACGAAAATGACCTAAATGTTCAACCAATGACACAAAATCACATATTGGATGCACAAGATTGGTTAAAAACCCTAATTGGATTAGAATAAGCCTAGGGAGGACGAAAATGACCTAAATGTTCAACCAATGACACAAAATCACATATTGGATGCACAAGATTGGTTATAAACCCTAATTGGATTAGAATAAGCCTAGGGACGACGAAAATGACCTAAATGTTCAACCAATTACACAAAATCACATATTGGATGCACAAGATTTGTTAAAAACCGTAATTGGATTAGAATAAGCCTAGGGAGGACGAAAATGACCTAAATGTTCAACCAATGACACAAAATGACAATAAATCACATATTGGATGCACAAGATTGGTTAAAAACCCTAATTGGATTAGAATATGCCTAGGGAGGACGAAAATGACCTAAATGTTCAACCAATGACACAAAATGACACAAAATCACATATTGGATGCACAAGATTGGTTAAAAACCCTAATTGGATTAGAATAAGCCTAGGGAGGACGAAAATGACCTAAATGTTCAACCAATGACACAAAATGACACAAAATCACATATTGGATGCACAAGATTGGTTAAATACCCTAATTGGATTAGAATAAGCCTAGGGAGGACGAAAATGACCTAAATGTTCAACCAATGACACAAAATGACACAAAGTCACATATTGGATGCACAAGATTGGTTAAAAACCCTAATTAGATTAGAATAAGCCTAGGGATGACGAAAATGACCTAAATGTTCAACCAATGACACAAAATGACACAAAGTCACATATTGAATGCACAAGATTGGTTAAAAACCCTAATTAGATTAGAATAAGCCTAGGGATGACGAAAATGACCTAAATGTTCAACCAATGACACAAAATGACACAAAATCACATATTGGATGCACAAGATTGGTTAAAAACCCTAATTGGATTAGAATAAGCCTAGGGAGGACGAAAATGACCTAAATGTTCAACCAATGACACTAAATGACACAAAATCACATATTGGATGCACAAGATTGGTTAAAAACCCTAATTGGATAAGAATAAGCCTAGGGAGGACGAAAATGACCTAAATGTTCAACCAATGACACAAAATGACACAAAATCACATATTGGATGCACAAGATTGGTTAAAAACCCTAATTGGATTAGAATAAGCCTAGGGAGGACGAAAATGACCTAAATGTTCAACCAAAGACACAAAATGACACAAAATCACATATTGGATGCACAAGATTGGTTAAAAACCCTAATTTGATTAGAATAAGCCTAGGGAGGACGTAAATGACTTAAATGTTCAACCAATGACACAAAATGACACAAAATCACATATTGGATGCACAAGATTGGTTAAAAACCCTAATTGGATTAGAATAAGCCTAGGGAGGACGAAAATGACCTAAATGTTCAACCAATGACACAAAATGACACAAAATCACATATTGGATGCACAAGATTGGTTAAAAACCCTAATTGGATTAGAATAAGCCTAGGGAGGACGAAATTGACCTAAATGTTCAACCAATGATACAAAATGACACAAAATCACATATTGGATGCACAAGATTGGTTAAAAACCCTAATTGGTTAAGAATAACCCTAGGGAGGACGAAAATGACCTAAATGTTCAACCAATGACACAAAATCACATATTGGATGCACAAGATTGGTTAAAAACCCTAATTGGATTAGAATAAGCCTAGGGAGGACGAAAATGACCTAAATGTTCAACCTATGACACAAAATGACACAAAATCACATATTGGATGCACAAGATTGGTTAAAAACCCTAATTGGATTAGAATACGCCTAGGGAGGACGAAAATGACCTAAATGTTCAACCTATGACACAAAATCACATATTGGATGCACAAGATTGGTTAAAAACCCTAATTAGATTAGAATAAGCCTAGGGAGGACGAAAATGACCTAAATGTTCAACCAATGACACAAAATCACGTATTGGATGCACAAGATTGGTTAAAAACCCTAATTGGATTAGAATAACCCTAAGGAGGACGAAAATGACCTAAATGTTCAACCAATGACACAAAATCCCATATTGGATGCACAAGATTGATTAAAAACCCTAATTGGATTAGAATAAGCCTAGGGAGGACGAAAATGACCTAAATGTTCAACCTATTACACAAAATCACATATTGGATGCACAAGATTGGTTAAAAACCCTAATTGGATTAGAATAATCCTAGGGAGGACGAAATGACCTAAATGTTCAACCAATGACACAAAATGACACAAAATCACATATTGGAACCACAAGATTGGTTAAAAAACCTAATTGGATTAGAATAAGCCTAGGGAGAATCAAAATGACCTAAATGTTCAACCAATGACAGAAAATCACATATTGGATGCACAAGATTGGTTAAAAACTCTAATTGGATTAGAATAAGCCTAGGGAGGACGAAAATGACCTAAATGTTCAACCAATGACACAAAATCACCTATTGGATGCACAAGATTGGTTAAAAACCCTAATTATATGAGAATAAGCCTAGGGAGGACGAAAATGACATAAATGTTCAACCTATGACACAAAATCACATATTGGATGCACAAGATTGGTTAAAAACCCTAATTACATTAGAATACGCATAGGGACGACGAAAATGACCTAAATGTTCAACCAATGACACAAAATGACACAAAATCACATATTGGATGCACAAGATTGGTTAAATACCCTAATTGGATTAGAATAAGCCTAGGGAGGACGAAAATGACCTAAATGTTCAACCAATGACACAAAATGACACAAAATCACATATTGGATGCACAAGATTGGTTAAAAACCCTAGTTGGATTAGAATAAGCCTAGGGAGGACGAAAATGACCTGAATGTTCAACCAATGACACAAAATCACATATTGGATGCACAAGATTGGTTAAAAACCCTAATTGGATTAGAATAAGCCTAGGGAGGACGAAAATGACCTAAATGTTCAACCAATGACACAAAATGACACAAAATCACATATTGGATGCACAAGATTGGTTAAAAACCCTAATTGGATTAGAATAAGCCTAGGGAGGACGAAAATGACCTAAATGTTCAACAAATGACACAAAATGACACAAAATCACATATTCGATGCACAAGATTGGTTAAAAACCCTAATTGGATTAGAATAAGCATAGGGAGGACGAAAATGACCTAAATGTTTAACCAATGACACAAAATCACATATTGGATGCACAAGATTGGTTAAAAACCCTAATTGGATTAGGATAAGCCTAGGGAGGACGAAAATGACCTAAATGTTCAACCAATGACACAAAATCACATATTGGATGCACAAGATTGGTTAAAAACCCTAATTGGATTCGAAAAAGCCTAGCGAGGACGAAAATGACCTAAATGTTCAACCAATGACACAAAATCACATATTGGATGCACAAGATTGGTTAAAAACCCTAATTGGATTAGAATAAGCCTAGGGAGGACGAAAATGACCTAAATGTTCAACCAATGACACAAAATGACACAAAATCACATATTGGATGCACAAGATTGGTTAAAAACCCTAATTGGATTAGAATAAGCCTAGGGAGAACGAAAATGAACAAAATCTTCAACCAATGACACAAAATGACACAAAATCACATATTGGATGCACAAGATTGGTTAAAAACCCTAATTGGATTAGAATAAGCCTAGGGAGGACGAAAATGACCTAAATGTTCAACCAATGACACAAAATCACATATTGGATGCACAAGATTGGTTAAAAACCCTAATTGGATTAGAATAAGCCTAGGGAGGACGAAATTGACCTAAAAGTTCAACCAATGACACAAAATCACATATTGGATGCACAAGATTGGTTAAAAACCCTAATTGGATTAGAATAAGCCTAGGGAGGACGAAAATGACCTAAATGATCAACCAATAACACAAAATGACACAAAATCACATATTGGATGCACATGATTGGTTAAAAACCATAATTGGATTAGAATAAGTCTAGGGAGGACGAAAATGACCTAAATGTTCAACCAATGACACAAAATGACACAAAATCACATATTGGATGCACAAGATTGGTTAAAAACCCTAATTGGATTAGAATAAGCCTAGGGAGGACGAAAATGACCTAAATGTTCAACCAATGACACAAAATCACATATTGGATGCACAAGATTGGTTAAAATCCCTAATTGGATTAGAACAAGCCTAGGGAGGACGAAAAATGACCTAAATGTTCAACCAATGATACAAAATGACACAAAATCACATATTGGATGCACAAGATTTGTTAAAAACCCTAATTGGATAAGAATAACCCAAGAGAGGACGAAAATGACCTAAATGTTCAACCAATGACATAAAATCACATATTGGATGCACAAGATTGGTTAAAAACCCTAATTGGATTAGATTAAGCCTAGGGAGGACGAAAATGAGCTAAATGTTCAACCAATGACACAAAATGACACAAAATCACATATTGGATGCACAAGATTGGTTAAAAACCCTAATTGGATTAGAATAAGCCTAGGGAGGACGAAAATGACCTAAATGTTCAACCAATGACACAAAATGACACAAAATCACATATTGGATGCACAAGATTGGTTAAAAATCCTAATTAGATTAAAATAACCCTAGGGAGGACGAAAATGACCTAAATGTTCAACCAATGACACAAAATGACACAAAATCACATATTGGATGCACAGGATTCGTGAAAAACCCTAATTGGATTAGAATAAGCCTGGGGAGGACGAAAATGACCTAAATGTTCAACCAATGACACAAAATGACACAAAATCACATATTGGATGCACAAGATTGGTTAAAAACCCTAATTGGATTAGAATAAGCCTAGGGAGGACGAAAATGACCTAAATGTTCAACCAATGACACAAAATGACACAAAATCACATATTGGATGCACAAGATTGGTTAAAAACCTTAATTGGATTAGAATAAGCCTAGGGAGGACGAATATGACCTAAATGTTCAACCAATGACACAAAATGACACAAAATCACATATTGGATGCACAAGATTGGTTAAAAACCCTAATTGGATTAGAATAAGCCTAGGGAGGACGAAAATGACCTAAATGTTCAACCAATGACACAAAATGACACAAAATCACATATTGGATGCACAAGATTATTTAAAAACCCTAATTGGATTAGAATAGGTCTAGGGAGGACGAAAATGACCTAAATGTTATACCAATGACACAAAATGACACAAAATCACATATTGGATGCACAAGATTGGTTAAAAACCCTAATTGGATTAGAATAAGCCTAGGGAGGACGAAAATGACCTAAATGTTCAACAAATGACACAAAATGACACAAAATCACATATTGGAAGCACAAGATTGGTTAAAAACCCTAATTGGATTAGAATAAGCCTAGGGAGGACGAAAATGACCTAAATGTTCAACCAATGACACAAAATGACACAAAATCACATATTGGATGCACAAGATTGGTTAAAAACCTTAACTGGATTAGAATAAGCCTAGGGAGTACGATAATGACCTAAATGTTCAACCAATGACACAAAATGACACAAAATCACATATTGGATGCACAAGATTGGTTAAAAACCCTAATTGGATTAGAATAAGCCTAGGGAGGACGAAAATGACCTAAATGTTCAACCAATGACACAAAATGACACAAAATCACATATTGGATGCACAAGATTGGTTAAAAACCCTAATTGGATTAGAGTAAGCGTAGGGAGGACGAAAATGACCGAAATGTTCAACCAATGACACAAAATCACATATTGGATGCACAAGATTGGTTAAAAACCCTAATTGGATTAGAATAAGCCTAGGGAGGATGAAAATGACCTAAATGTTCAACCAATGACACAAAATCACATATTGGATGCAAAAGATTGGTTAAAAACCCTAATTGGATTAGAATAAGCCTAGGGAGGATGAAAATGACCTAAATGTTCAACCAATGACACAAAATCACATATTGGATGCACAAGATTGGTTAAAAACCCTAATTGGATTAGAATAAGCCTAGGAAGGACGAAAATAATTTAAATGTTCAACCAATGACACAAAATGACACAAAATCACATATTGGATGCACAAGATTGGTTAAAAACCCTAATTGGATTAGAATAAGCCTAGGGAGGACGAAAATGACCTAAATGTTCAACCTATGACACAAAATCACATATTGGATGCACAAGATTGGTTAAAAACCCCAATTAGATTAGAATACGCCTAGGGACGACGAAAATGACCTAAATGTTCAACCAATGACACAAAATGACACAAAATCACATATTGGGTTCATAAGATTGGTTAAAAACCCTAATTGGATTAGAATAAGCCTAGGGAGGACGAAAATGACCTAAATGTTCAACCAATGACACAAAATGACACAAAGTCACATATTGGATGCACAAGATTGGTTAAAAACCCTAATTAGATTAGAATAAGCCTAGGGATGACGAAAATGACCTAAATGTTCAACCAATGACACAAAATGACACAAAGTCACATATTGAATGCACAAGATTGGTTAAAAACCCTAATTAGATTAGAATAAGCCTAGGGATGACGAAAATGACCTAAATGTTCAACCAATGACACAAAATGACACAAAATCACATATTGGATGCACAAGATTGGTTAAAAACCCTAATTGGATTAGAATAAGCCTAGGGAGGACGAAAATGACCTAAATGTTCAACCAATGACACGAAATGACACAAAATCACATATTGGATGCACAAGATTGGTTAAAAACCCTAATTGGATTAGAATAAGCATAGGGAGGACGAAAATGACCTAAATGTTCAACCAATGACACAAAATGACACAAAATCACATATTGGATGCACAAGATTGGTTAAAAACCCTAATTGGATTAGAATAACCATAGGGAGGACGAAAATGACCTAAATGTTCAACCAATGACACAAAATGACACAAAATCACATATTGGATGCACAAGATTGGTTAAAAACCCTAATTGGATTAGAATAAGCCTAGGGAGGACGAAAATGACCTAAATGTTCAACCAATGACACAAAATGACACAAAATCACATATTGGATGCACAAGATTGGTTAAAAACCCTAATTGGATTAGTATAAGCCTAGGAAGGACGAAAATAATTTAAATGTTCAACCAATGACACAAAATGACACAAAATCACATATTAGACGCACAAGATTGGTTAAAAACCCTAATTGGATTAGAATAAGCCTAGGGAGGACGAAAATGACCTAAATGTTCAACCTATGACACAAAATCACATATTGGATGCACAAGATTGGTTAAAAACCCTAATTGGATGAGAATAAGCCTAGGGAGGACGAAAATGACCTAAATGTTCAACCTATGACACAAAATCACATATTGAATGCACAAGATTGGTTAAAAACCCTAATTGGATGAGAATAAGCCTAGGGAGGACGAAAATGACCTAAATGTTCAACCTATGACACAAAATCACATATTGGATGCACAAGATTGGTTAAAAAACCTAATTGGATGAGAATAAGCCTAGGGAGGACGAAAATGACCTAAATGTTCAACCTATGACACAAAATCACATATTGGATGCACAAGATTGGTTAAAAACCCCAATTAGATTAGAATACGCCTAGGGACGACGAAAATGACCTAAATGTTCAACCAATGACACAAAATGACACAAACTCACATATTAGATGCACAGGATTGGTTAAAAACCCTAATTGGATTAGAATAAGCCTAGGGAGGACGAAAATGACCTAAATGTTCAACCAATGACACAAAATGACACAAAGTCACATATTGGATGCACAAGATTGGTTAAAAACCCTAATTAGATTAGAATAAGCCTAGGGATGACGAAAATGACCTAAATGTTCAACCAATGACACAAAATGACACAAAATCACATATTGGATGCACAAGATTGGTTAAAAACCCTAATTGGATGAGAATAAGCCTAGGGAGGACGAAAATGACCTAAATGTTCAACCTATGACACAAAATCACATATTGGATGCACAAGATTGGTTAAAAACCCTAATTAGATTAGAATAAGCCTAGGGAGGACGAAAATGACCTAAATGTTCAACCAATGACACAAAATCACATATATGATGCACAAGATTGGTTAAGAACCCTAATTGGATTAGAATAAGCCTAGGGAGGACGAAAATGACCTAAATGTTCAACCAATGACACAAAATGACACAAAATCACATATTGGATGCACAAGATTGGTTAAAAACCCTAATTGGATTAGAATGAGCCTAGGAAGGACGAAAAAGATCTAAATGTTCAACCAATGACACCAAATGACACAAAATCACATATTGGATGCACAAGATTGGTTAAAAGCCCTAATTGGATTAGAATAAGCCTAGGGAGGACGAAAATGACCTAAATGTTCAACCAATGACACAAAATGACACAAAATCACATATTGGAACCACAAGATTGGTTAAAAAACCTAATTGGATTAGAATAAGCCTAGGGAGGATCAAAATGACCTAAATGTTCAACCAATGACACAAAATCACATATTGGATGCACAAGATTGGTTAAAAACTCTAATTGGATTAGAATAAGCCTAGGGAGGACGAAAATGACCTAAATGTTCAACCAATGACACAAAATCACATATTGGATGCACAAGATTGGTTAAAAACTCTAGTTGGATTAGAATAAGCATAGGGAGGACGAAAATGACCTAAATGTTCAACCAATGACACAAAATCACATATTGGATGCACAAGATTGGTTAGATACCCTAATTGGATTAGAATAAGCCTAGGGAGGACGAAAATAACCTAAATGTTCAACCAATGACACAAAATGACACAAAATCACATTTGGTTGCACAAGAATGGTTAAAAACCCTAATTGGATTAGAATAAGCCTAGGGAGGACGAAAATGACCTAAATGTTCAACCAATGACACAAAATCACATATTGGATGCACAAGATTGGTTAAAAACCCTAATTGGATTAGAATAAGCCTAGGGAGGACGAAAATGACCTAAATGTTCAACCAATGACACAAAATGACACAAAATCACATATTGGATGCACAAGATTGGTTAAAAACCCTAATTGGATTAGAATAAGCCTAGGGAGGACGAAAATGACCTAAATGTTCAACCAATGACACAAAGTGACACAAAATCACATATTGAATGCTTAAGATTTGTTAAAAACCCTAATTGGATTAGAATAAGCCTAGGGAGGACGAAAATGACCTAAATGTTCAACCAATGACACAAAATGAAACAAAATCACATTTTGGATGCACAAGATTGGTTAAAAACCCTAATTAGATTAAAATAAGACTAGGGAGGACGAAAATGACCTAAATGTTCAACCAATCACACAAAATCACATATTGGATGCACAAGATTGGTTAAAAACCCTAATTGGATTAGAATAAGTCTATGGAGGGCGAAAATGACCTAAATGTTCAACCAATGACACAAAATGACATATTGGATGCACAAGATTGGTTAAAAACCCTAATTGGATTAGAATAAGCCTAGGGAGGACGAAAATGACCTAAATGTTCAACCAATGACACAAAATGACATATTGGATGCACATGATTGGTTAAAAACCATAATTGGATTAGAATAAGCCTAGGGAGGACGAAAATGACCTAAATGTTCAACCAATGACACAAAATGACACAAAATCACATATTGGATGCACAAGATTGGTTAAAAACCCTAATTGGATTAGAATAAGCCTAGGGAGGACGAAAATGACCTAAATGTTCAACCAATGACACAAAATGACACAAAATCACATATTGGATGCACAAGATTGGTTAAAAACCTTAATTGGATTAGAATAAGCCTAGGGAGGACGAATATGACCTAAATGTTCAACCAATGACACAAAATGACACAAAATCACATATTGGATGCACAAGATTGGTTAAAAACCCTAATTGGATTAGAATAAGCCTAGGGAGGACGAAAATGACCTAAATGTTCAACCAATGACACAAAATGACACAAAATCACATATTGGATGCACAAGATTGGTTAAAAATCCTAATTAGATTAAAATAACCCTAGGGAGGACGAAAATGACCTAAATGTTCAACCAATGACACAAAATGACACAAAATCACATATTGGATGCACAGGATTCGTGAAAAACCCTAATTGGATTAGAATAAGCCTGGGGAGGACGAAAATGACCTAAATGTTCAACCAATGACACAAAATGACACAAAATCACATATTGGATGCACAAGATTGGTTAAAAACCCTAATTGGATTAGAATAAGCCTAGGGAGGACGAAAATGACCTAAATGTTCAACCAATGACACAAAATTACACCAAATCACATATTGGATGCACAAGATTGGTTAAAAACCCTAATTGGATTAGAATAAGCCTAGGGAGGACGAAAATGACCTAAATGTTCAACCAATGACACAAAATGACACAAAATCACATATTGGATGCACAAGATTGGTTAAAAACCCTAATTGGAGTAGAATAAGCCTAGGGAGGACAAAAATGACCTAAATGTTCAACCAATGACACAAAATGACACAAAATCACATATTGGATGCACAAGATTGGTTAAAAACCCTAATTGGATTAGAATAAGCCTAGGGAGGACGAAAATGACCTAAATGTTCAACCAATGACACAAAATGACACAAAATCACATATTGGATGCACAAGATTGGTTAAAAATCCTAATTGGATTAGAATAGGCCTATGGAGGACGAAAATGACCTAAATGTTAAACCAATGACACAAAATCACATATTGGATGCACAAGATTGGTTAAAAACCCTAATTGGATTAGAATAAGCCTAGGGAGGACGAAAATGACCTAAATGTTCAACCAATGACACAAAATGACACAAAATCACATATTGGATGCACAAGATTGGTTAAAAAGCCTAATTGGATTAGAATAAGCCTAGGGAGGACGAAAATGACCTAAATGATCAACCAATGACACAAAATTACACAAAATCACATATTGGATGCACAAGATTGGTTAAAAACCCTAATTGGATTAGAATAAGCCTAGGGAGGACGAAAATGACCTAAATGTTCAACCAATGACACAAAATGATACAAAATCACATATTGGATGCACAAGATTGGTTAAAAACCCTAATTGGATTAAAATAAGCCTAGGGAGGACGAAAATGACCTAAATGTTCAACCAATGACACAAAATGACACAAAATCACATATTGGATGCACAAGATTGGTTAAAAACCCTAATTGGATTAGAATAAGCCTAGGGAGGACGAAAATGACCTAAATGTTCAACCAATGACACAAAATCACATATTGGATGCACAAGATTGGTTAAAAACCCTAATTGGATTATAATAAGCCGAGGGAGGACGAAAATGACCTAAATGTTCAACCAATGACACAAAATCACATATTGGATGCACAAGATTGGTTAAAAACCCTAATTGGATTAGAATAAGCCTAGGGAGGACGAAAATGACCTAAATGTTCAACCAATGACACAAAATCACATATTGGATGCACAAGATTGGTTAAAACCCCTAATTGGATTAAAAAGATCCTAGGGAGGACGAAGAAGACCTAAATGTTCAACCAATGACACAAAATGACACAAAATCACATATTGGATGCACAAGATTGGTTAAAAACCCTAATTGGATTAGAATAAGCCTAGGGAGGACGAAAATGACCTAAATGTTCAACCAATTACACAAAATAACACAAAGTCACATATTGGATGCACAAGATTGGTTAAAAATCCTAATTGGATTAGAATAAGCCTATGGAGGACGAAAATGACCTAAATGTTCAACCAATGACACAAAATGACACAAAATCACATATTGGATGCACAAGATTGGTTAAAAACCCTAATTGGATTAGAATAAGCCTAGGGAGGACGAAAATGACCTAAATGTTCAACCAATGACACAAAATGACAAAAAATCACATATTGGATGCACAAGATTGGTTAAAAACCCTAATTGGATTAGAATAAGCCTAGGGAGGATGAAAATGACCTAAATGTTCAACCAATGACACAAAATGACACAATATCACATATTGGATGCACAAGATTGGTTTAAAACCCTAATTGGATTAGAATAAGCCTAGGGAGGACGAAAATGACCTAAATGTTCAACCAATGACATAAAATGACACAAAATCACATATTGGATACACAACATTGGTTAAAAACCTAATTGGATTAGAATAAGCCAGGGAGGACAAAAATGACCTAAATGTTCAACCAATGACACAAAATGACACAAAATCACATATTGGATGCACAAGATTGGTTAAAAACCCTAATTGGATTAGAATAAGCCTAGGGAGGACGAAAATGACCTAAATGTTCAACCAATGACACAAAATGACAAAAAATCACATATTGGATGCACAAGATTGGTTAAAAACCCTAATTGGATTATAATAAGCCTAAGGAGGACGAAAATGACCTAAATATTCAACCAATGACACAAAATCACATATTGGATGCACAAAATTGGTTAAAAATCGTAATTGGATTAGAATAAGCCTAGGGAGGACGAAAATGACCTAAATGTTCAACCAATGACACAAAATGACACAAAATCACATATTGGATGCACAAGATTGGTTAAAAACCCTAATTGGATTATAATAAGCCTAGGGAGGACGAAAATGACCTAAATGTTCAACAAATGACCCAAAATCACATATTGGATGCACAAGATTGGTTAAAAACCCTAATTGGATTAGAATAAGCCTAGGGAGGACGAAAATGACCTAAATGTTCAACCAATGACACAAAATGACACAAAATCACATATTGGATGCACAAGATTGGTTAAAAACCCTAATATGATTAGAATAAGCCTAGGGAGGACGAAAATGACCTAAATGTTCAACCAATGACACAAAATCACATATTGGATGCACAAGATTGGTTAAAAACCCTAATTGGATTATAATAAGCCTAGGGAGGACGAAAATGACCTAAATGTTCAACCAATGACACAAAATCACATATTGGATGCACAAGATTGGTTAAAAACCCTAAATGGATTAGAATAAGCCTAGGGAGGACGAAAATGACCTAAATGTTCAACCAATGACACAAAATGACACAAAATCACATATTGGATGCACAAGATTGGTTAAAAACCCTAATTGGATTAGAATAAGTCTAGGAAGGACGAAAAAGATCTAAATGTTCAACCAATGACACCAAATGACACACAATCACATATTGGATGCACAAGATTGGTTAAAAGCCCTAATTGGATTAGAATAAGCCTAGGGAGGACGAAAATGACCTAAATGTTCAACCAATGACACAAAATGACACAAAATCACATATTGGAACCACAAGATTGGTTAAAAAACCTAATTGGATTAGAATAAGCCTAGGGAGGATCAAAATGACCTAAATGTTCAACAATGACACAAAATCACATATTGGATGCACAAGATTGGTTAAAAACTCTAATTGGATTAGAATAAGCCTAGGGAGGACGAAAATGACCTAAATGTTCAACCAATGACACAAAATCACATATTGGATGCACAAGATTGGTTAAAAACCCTAATTGGATTAGAATAAACCTAGGGAGGACGAAAATTACCTAAATGTTCAACCAATGACACAAAATGACACAAAATCACATATTGGATGCACAAGATTGGTTAAAAACCCTAATTGGATTAGAATAAGCCTAGGGAGGACGAAAATGACCTAAATGTTCAACCAATGACACAAAATGACACAAAATCACATATTGGATGCACAAGATTGGTTAAAAATCCTAATTAGATTAAAATAACCCTAGGGAGGACGAAAATGACCTAAATGTTCAACCAATGACACAAAATGACACAAAATCACATATTGGATGCACAGGATTCGTGAAAAACCCTAATTGGATTAGAATAAGCCTGGGGAGGACGAAAATGACCTAAATGTTCAACCAATGACACAAAATGACACAAAATCACATATTGGATGCACAAGATTGGTTAAAAACCCTAATTGGATTAGAATAAGCCTAGGGAGGACGAAAATGACCTAAATGTTCAACCAATGACACAAAATGACACAAAATCACATATTGGATGCACAAGATTGGTTAAAAACCTTAATTGGATTAGAATAAGCCTAGGGAGGACGAATATGACCTAAATGTTCAACCAATGACACAAAATGACACAAAATCACATATTGGATGCACAAGATTGGTTAAAAACCCTAATTGGATTAGAATAAGCCTAGGGAGGACGAAAATGACCTAAATGTTCAACCAATGACACAAAATGACACAAAATCACATATTGGATGCACAAGATTGGTTAAAAACCCTAATTGGATTAGAATAAGCTTAGGGAGGACAAAAATGACCTAAATGTTCAACCAATGACATAAAATCACATATTGGATGCACAAGATTGGTTCAAAACCCTAATTGGATTAGAATAAGCCTAGGGAGGACGAAAATGACCTAAATGTTCAACCAATGACACAAAATGACACAAAATCACATATTGGATGCACAAGATTGGTTAAAAACCCTAATTGGATTAGAATAAGCCTAGGGAGGACGAAAATGACCTAAATGTTCAACCAATGACACAAAACAACACATAATCACATATTGGATGCACAAGATTGGTTAAAAACCCTAATTGGATTAGAATAAGCCTGTGGAGGACGAAAATGACCTAAATGTTCAACCAATGACACAAAATCACATATTGGACGCACAAGATTGGTTAAAAACGCTAATTGGATTAGAATAAGCCTAGGGAGGACGAAAATGACCTAAATTTTCAACCAATGACACCAAATCACATATTGGATGCACAAGATTGGTTAAAAACCCTAATTGGATTAGAATAAGCCTAGGGAGGACGAAAATGACCTAAATGTTCAACCAATGACACAAAATGACACAAAATCACATATTGGATGCACAAGATTGGTTAAAAACCCTAATTGGATTAGAATAAGCCTAGGGAGGACGAAAATGACCTAAATGTTCAACCAATGACACAAAATGACACAAAATCACATATTGGATGCACAAGATTGGTTAAAAACTCTAATTGGATTAGAATAAGCCTAGCGAGGACGAAAATGACCTAATTGGGTTACCAATGAAATAAAATCACTTATTATGTGCACAAGATTGGTTAAAAACCCTAATTGGATTAGAATAAGCCTAGGGAGGACGAAAATGACCTAAATGTTCAACCAATGACACAAAATGACACAAAATCACATATTGGATGCACAAGATTGGTTAAAAACCCTAAAACCCTAATTGGATTAGAATAAGCCTAGAGAGGACGAAAATGACCTAAATGTTCAACCAATGACACAAAATCACATATTGGATGCACAAGATTGGTTAAAAACCCTAATTGGATTAGAATAAGCCTAGGGAGGACAAAAATGACGTAAATGTTGAACCAATGACACAAAATCACATATAGGATGCACAAGATTGGTTAAAAACCCTAATTGGATTAGAATAAGCCTAGGGAGGACGAAAATGACCTAAATGTTCAACCAATGACACAAAATGACACAAAATCACATATTGGATGCACAAGATTGGTTAAAAACCCTAATTGGAGTAGAATAAGCCTAGGGAGGACAAAAATGACCTAAATGTTCAACCAATGACACAAAATGACACAAAATCACATATTGGATGCACAAGATTGGTTAAAAACCCTAATTGGATTAGAATAAGCCTAGGGAGGACGAAAATGACCTAAATGTTCAACCAATGACACAAAATGACACAAAATCACATATTGGATGCACAAGATTGGTTAAAAACCCTAGTTGGATTATAATAAGCCTAGGGAGGACGAAAATGACCTAAATGTTCAACCAATGACACAAAATCACATATTGGATGCACAAGATTGGTTAAAAACCCTAATTGGATTAGAATAAGCCTAGGGAGGACGAAAATGACCTAAATGTTCAACCAATGACACAAAATGACACAAAATCACATATTGGATGCACAAGATTTTTTAAAAACCCTAATTGGATTAGAATAAGCCTAGGGAGGACGAAAATGACCTAAATGTTCAACCAATGACACAAAATCACATATTGGATGCACAAGATTGGTTAAAAACCCTAATTGGATTAGAATAAGCCTAGGGAGGACGAAAATGACCTAAATGTTCAACCAATGACAGAAAATCACATATTGGATGCACGAGATTGGTTAAAAACCCTAATTGGATTAGAATAAGCCTAGGGAGGACGAAAATGACCTAAATGTTCAACCAATGACACAAAATCACATATTGGATGCACAAGATTGGTTAAAAACCCTAATTGGATTAGAATAAGCCTAGGGAGGACGAAAATGACCTAAATGTTCAACCAATGACACAAAATCACATATTGGATGCACAAGATTGGTTAAAAACCCTAATGGATTAGAATAAGCCTAGGGAGGACGAAAATGACCTAAATGTTCAACCAATGACACAAAATGACACAAAATCACATATTGGATGCACAAGATTGGTTAAAAACCCTAATTGGATTAGAATAAGCCTAGGGAGGACGAAAATGACCTAAATGTTCAACCAATGACACAAAATGACACAAAATCACATATTGGATGCACAAGATTGGTTAAAAAACCTAATTGGATTAGAATAAGCCTAGGGAGGACGAAAATGACCAAAATGTTCAACCAATGACACAAAATCACATATTGGATGCACAAGATTGGTTAAAAACCCTAATTGGATTAGAATAAGCCTAGGGAGGACAAAAATGACCTAAATGTTCAACCAATGACACAAAATCACACAAAATCACATATTGGATGCACAAGATTGGTTAAAAACCCTAATTGGATTAGAATAAACCTAGGGAGGACAAATATGACCTAAATGTTCAACCAATGACACAAAATCACATATTGGATGCACAAGATTGGTTAAAAACCCTAATTGGATTAGAATAAGCCTAGGGAGGACGAAAATGACCTAAATGTTCAACCAATGACACAAAATGACACAAAATCACATATTGGATGCTCAAGATTGGTTAAAAACCCTAATTGGATTACAATAAGCCTAGGGAGGACGAAAATGACCTAAATGTTCAACCAATGACACAAAATCACATATTGGATGCACAAGATTGGTTAAAAACCCTAATTGGATTAGAATAAGCCTAGGGAGGACGAAAATGACCTAAATGTTCAACCAATGACACAAAATAACACAAAATCACATATTGGTTGCACAAGATTGGTTAAAAACCCTAATTGGATTAGAATAAGCCTAGGGAGGACGAAAATGACCTAAATGTTCAACCAATGACACAAAATCGCATATTGGATGCACAAGATTGGTTAAAAACCCTAATTGGATTAGAATAAGCCTAGGGAGGACGAAAATGACCTAAATGGTTAGCCAATGACACAAAATCACATATTGGATGCACATGATTGGTTAAAAACCCTAATTGAATTAGAGTAAGCCTAGGGAGGACGAAAATGACCTAAATGTTCAACCAATGACACAAAATCACATATTGGATGCACAAGATTGGTTAAAAACCCTAATTGGATTAGAATAAGCCTAGGGAGGACGAAAATGACCTAAATGTTCAACCAATGACACAAAATCACATATTGGATGCACAAGATTGGTTAACAACCCTAATTCGATTACAATAACCATAGGGAGGACGAAAATGATCTAAATGTTCAACCAATGACACAAAATGACACAAAATCACATATTGGATGCACAAGATTGGTTAAAAACCCTAATTGGATTAGAATAAGCCTAGGGAGGACGAAAATGATCTAAATGTTCAACCAATGACACATAATGACACAAAATCACATATTGGATGCACAAGATTGGTTAAAAACCCTAATTGGATTAGAATAAGCCTAGGGAGGACGAAAATGACCTAAATGTTCAACCAATGACACAAAATGACACAAAATCACATATTGGATGCACAAGATTGGTTAAAAATCCTAATTAGATTAGAATAAGCCTAGGGAGGACGAAAATGACCTAAATGTTCAACCAATGACACAAAATGACACAAAATCACATATTGGATGCACAAGATTGGTTAAAAACCCTAATTGGATTAGAATAAGCCTAGGGAGGACGAAAATGACCTAAATGTTCAACCAATGACACAAAATGACACAAAGTCACATATTGGATGCACAAGATTGGTTAAAAACCCTAATTAGATTAGAATAAGCCTAGGGATGACGAAAATGATCTAAATGTTCAACCAATGACACAAAATGACACAAAATCACATATTGGATGCACAAGATTGGTTAAGAACCCTAATTGGATTAGAATAAGCCTAGGGAGGACGAAAATGACCTAAATGTTCAACCTATGACACAAAATCACATATTGGATGCACAAGATTGGTTAAAAACCCTAATTAGATTAGAATAAGCCTAGGGAGGACGAAAATGAGCTAAATGTTCAACCAATGACACAAAATCACATTTTGGATGCACAAGATTGGTTAAGAACCCTAATTGGATTAGAATAAGCCTAGGGAGGACCAAAATGACCTAAATGTTCAACCAATGACACAAAATGACACAAAATCACATATTGGATGCACAAGATTGGTTAAAAACCCTAATTAGATTAGAATAAGCCTAGGGATGACGAAAATGACCTAAATGTTCAACCAATGACACAAAATGACACAAAATCACATATTGGATGCACAAGATTGGTTAAAAACCCTAATTGGATTAGAATAAGCCTAGGGAGGACGAAATTGACCTAAATGTTCAACCAATGACACAAAATGACACAAAATCACATATTGGGTGCACAAGATTGGTTAAAAACCCTAATTGGATTAGAATAATCCTAGGGAGGACGAAAATGACCTAAATGTTCAACCAATGACACAAAATGACACAAAATCACATATTGGAACCACAAGATTGGTTAAAAAACCTAATTGGATTAGAATAAGCCTAGGGAGGATCAAAATGACCTAAATGTTCAACCAATGACACAAAATCACATATTGGATGCACAAGATTGGTTAAAAACTCTAATTGGATTAGAATAAGCCTAGGGAGGACGAAAATGACCTAAATGTTCAACCAATGACACAAAATCACATATTGGATGCACAAGATTGGTTAAAAACTCTAGTTGGATTAGAATAAGCATAGGGAGGACGAAAATGACCTAAATGTTCAACCAATGACACAAAATCACATATTGGATGCACAAGATTGGTTAGATACCCTAATTGGATTAGAATAAGCCTAGGGAGGACGAAAATAACCTAAATGTTCAACCAATGACACAAAATGACACAAAATCACATTTGGTTGCACAAGAATGGTTAAAAACCCTAATTGGATTAGAATAAGCCTAGGGAGGACGAAAATGACCTAAATGTTCAACCAATGACACAAAATCACATATTGGATGCACAAGATTGGTTAAAAACCCTAATTGGATTAGAATAAGCCTAGGGAGGACGAAAATGACCTAAATGTTCAACCAATGACACAAAATGACACAAAATCACATATTGGATGCACAAGATTGGTTAAAAACCCTAATTGGATTAGAATAAGCCTAGGGAGGACGAAAATGACCTAAATGTTCAACCAATGACACAAAGTGACACAAAATCACATATTGAATGCTTAAGATTTGTTAAAAACCCTAATTGGATTAGAATAAGCCTAGGGAGGACGAAAATGACCTAAATGTTCAACCAATGACACAAAATGAAACAAAATCACATTTTGGATGCACAAGATTGGTTAAAAACCCTAATTAGATTAAAATAAGACTAGGGAGGACGAAAATGACCTAAATGTTCAACCAATCACACAAAATCACATATTGGATGCACAAGATTGGTTAAAAACCCTAATTGGATTAGAATAAGTCTATGGAGGGCGAAAATGACCTAAATGTTCAACCAATGACACAAAATGACATATTGGATGCACAAGATTGGTTAAAAACCCTAATTGGATTAGAATAAGCCTAGGGAGGACGAAAATGACCTAAATGTTCAACCAATGACACAAAATGACATATTGGATGCACATGATTGGTTAAAAACCATAATTGGATTAGAATAAGCCTAGGGAGGACGAAAATGACCTAAATGTTCAACCAATGACACAAAATGACACAAAATCACATATTGGATGCACAAGATTGGTTAAAAACCCTAATTGGATTAGAATAAGCCTAGGGAGGACGAAAATGACCTAAATGTTCAACCAATGACACAAAATGACACAAAATCACATATTGGATGCACAAGATTGGTTAAAAACCTTAATTGGATTAGAATAAGCCTAGGGAGGACGAATATGACCTAAATGTTCAACCAATGACACAAAATGACACAAAATCACATATTGGATGCACAAGATTGGTTAAAAACCCTAATTGGATTAGAATAAGCCTAGGGAGGACGAAAATGACCTAAATGTTCAACCAATGACACAAAATGACACAAAATCACATATTGGATGCACAAGATTGGTTAAAAATCCTAATTAGATTAAAATAACCCTAGGGAGGACGAAAATGACCTAAATGTTCAACCAATGACACAAAATGACACAAAATCACATATTGGATGCACAGGATTCGTGAAAAACCCTAATTGGATTAGAATAAGCCTGGGGAGGACGAAAATGACCTAAATGTTCAACCAATGACACAAAATGACACAAAATCACATATTGGATGCACAAGATTGGTTAAAAACCCTAATTGGATTAGAATAAGCCTAGGGAGGACGAAAATGACCTAAATGTTCAACCAATGACACAAAATTACACCAAATCACATATTGGATGCACAAGATTGGTTAAAAACCCTAATTGGATTAGAATAAGCCTAGGGAGGACGAAAATGACCTAAATGTTCAACCAATGACACAAAATGACACAAAATCACATATTGGATGCACAAGATTGGTTAAAAACCCTAATTGGAGTAGAATAAGCCTAGGGAGGACAAAAATGACCTAAATGTTCAACCAATGACACAAAATGACACAAAATCACATATTGGATGCACAAGATTGGTTAAAAACCCTAATTGGATTAGAATAAGCCTAGGGAGGACGAAAATGACCTAAATGTTCAACCAATGACACAAAATGACACAAAATCACATATTGGATGCACAAGATTGGTTAAATACCCTAATTGGATTAGAATAAGCCTAGGGAGGACGAAAATGACCTAAATGTTCAACCAATGACACAAAATCACATATTGGATGCACAAGATTGGTTAAGAACCCTAATTGGATTAGAATAAGCCTAGGGAGGACGAAAATGACCTAAATGTTCAACCAATGACACAAAATGACACAAAATCACATATTAGATGCACAAGATTGGTTAAAAACCCTAATTGGATTAGAATAAGCCTAGGAAGGACGAAAATGACCTAAATGTTCAACCAATGACACAAAATCACATATTGGATGCACAAGATTGGTTAAAAACCCTAATGGGATTAGAATAAGCCTAGGGAGGACGAAAATGACCTAAATGTTCAACCAATGACACAAAATCACATATTGGATGCACAAGATTGGTTAAAAACCCTAATTGGATTAGAATAAACCTAGGGAGGACAAAAAAGACCTAAATGTTCAACCAATGACACAAAATGACACAAAATCACATATTGGATGCACAAGATTGGTTAAAAACCCTAATTGGATTAGAATAAGCCTAGGGAGGACGAAAATGACCTAAATGTTCAACCAATGACACAAAATGACACAAAATCACATATTGGATGCACAAGATTGGTTAAAAACCCTAATTGGATTAGAATAAGCCTAGGGAGGACGAAAATGACCTAAACGTTCAACCAATGACACAAAATCACATATTGGATGCACAAGATTGGATAAAAACCCTAATTAAATTAGAATAAGCCTAGGGAGGACGAAAATGACCTAAATGTTCAACCAATGACACAAAATGACTTATTGGATGCACAACATTGTTTAAAACCCCTAATTGGATTAGAATAAGCCTAGGGAGGACGAAAATGACCTAAATGTTCAACCAATGACACAAAATGACACAAAATCACATATTGGATGCACAAGATTGGTTAAAAACCCTAATTGGATTAGAATAAGCCTAGGGAGGACGAAAATGACCTAAATGTTCAACCAATGACACAAAATGACACAAAATCACATATTGGATGCACAAGATTGGTTAAAAACCCTAATTGGATTAGAATAAGCCTAGGGAGAACGAAAATGACCTAAATGTTCAACCAATGACACAAAATGACACAAAATCTCATATTGGATGCACAAGATTGGTTAAAAACCCTAATTGGATTAGAATTAGCCAAGGGAGGACGAAAATGACCTAAATGTTCAACCAATGACACAAAATCACATATTGGATGCACAAGATTGGTTAAAAACCCTAATTGGATTAGAATAAGCCTAGGGAGGACGAAAATGACCTAAATGTTCAACCAATGACACAATATCACATAATGGATGCACAAGATTGGTTAAAAACCCTAATTGGATTAGAATAAGCCTAGGGAGGACGAAAATGACCTAAATGTTCAACCAATGACACAAAATCACATATTGGATGCACAAGATTGGTTAAAAACCCTAATTGGATTAGAATAAGTCTATGGAGGACGAAAATGACTTAAATGTTCAACCAATGACACAAAATGACACAAAATCACATATTGGATGCACAAGATTGGTTAAAAACCCTAATTGGATTAGAATAAGCCTAGGGAGGACGAAAATGACCTAAATGTTCAACCAATGACACAAAATCACATATTGGATGCACAAGATTGGTTAAAAACCCTAATTGGATTAGAATAAGCCTAGGGAGGACGAAATTGACCTAAAAGTTCAACCAATGACACAAAATCACATATTGGATGCACAAGATTGGTTAAAAACCCTAATTGGATTAGAATAAGCCTAGGGAGGACGAAAATGACCTAAATGATCAACCAATAACACAAAATGACACAAAATCACATATTGGATGCACATGATTGGTTAAAAACCATAATTGGATTAGAATAAGTCTAGGGAGGACGAAAATGACCTAAATGTTCAACCAATGACACAAAATGACACAAAATCACATATTGGATGCACAAGATTGGTTAAAAACCCTAATTGGATTAGAATAAGCCTAGGGAGGACGAAAATGACCTAAATGTTCAACCAATGACACAAAATCACATATTGGATGCACAAGATTGGTTATAAACCATAATTGGATTAGAATAAGCCTATGGAGGATGAAAATGACCTAAATGTCCAACCAATGACACAAAATGACAGAAAATCAGATATTGGATGCACAAGATTGGTTAAAAACCCTAATTGGAGTAGAATAAGCCTACGGAGGACGAAAATGACCTAAATGTGCAACAAATGACACAAAATGACACAAAATCACGTATTGGATGCACAAGATTGGTTAAAAACCCTAATTCGATTAGAATAAGCCTAGGGAGGACGAAAATGACCTAAATGTTCAACCAATAACACAAAATCACATATTGGATGCACAAGATTGGTTAAAAACCCTAATTGGATTAGAATAAGCCTAGGGAGGACGAAAATGACCTAAATGTTCAACCGATGACACAAAATGACAGAAAATCACATATTGGATGCACAAGATTGGTTAAAAACCCTAATTGGATTAGAATAAGCCTAGGGATGACGAAAATGATCTAAATGTTCAACAAATGACACAAAATGACACAAAATCACATATTGGATGCACAAGATTGGTTAAAAACCCTAATTGGATTAGAATAAGCCTAGGGAGGACGAAAATGACCTAAATGTTCAACCAATGACACAAAATGATACAAAATCACATATTGGATGCACAAGATTGGTTAAAAACTCTAATTGGATTAGAATAAGCCTAGGGAGGACGAAAATGACCTAAATGTTCAACCAATGACACAAAATCACATATTGGATGCACAAGATTGGTTAAAAACCCTAATTGGATGAGAATAAGCCTAGGGAGGACGAAAATGACCTAAATGTTCAACCTAGGACACAAAATCACATATTGGATGCACAAGATTGGTTAAAAACCCAAATTAGATTAGAATACACATAGGGACGACGAAAATGACCTAAATGTTCAACCAATGACACAAAATTACATATTGGATGCACAAGATTGGTTAAAAGCCCTAATTGGATTAGAATAAGCCTAGGGAGGACAAAAATGACCTAAATGTTCAACCAATGACACAAAATGACACAAAATCACATATTGGATGCACAAGATTGGTTAAGAACCCTAATTGGATTAGAATAAGCCTAGGGAGGACGAAAATGACCTAAATGTTCAACCTATGACACAAAATCACATATTGGATGCACAAGATTGGTTAAAAACCCTAATTAGATTAGAATAAGCCTAGGGAGGACGAAAATGAGCTAAATGTTCAACCAATGACACAAAATCACATTTTGGATGCACAAGATTGGTTAAGAACCCTAATTGGATTAGAATAAGCCTAGGGAGGACCAAAATGACCTAAATGTTCAACCAATGACACAAAATGACACAAAATCACATATTGGATGCACAAGATTGGTTAAAAACCCTAATTAGATTAGAATAAGCCTAGGGATGACGAAAATGACCTAAATGTTCAACCAATGACACAAAATGACACAAAATCACATATTGGATGCACAAGATTGGTTAAAAACCCTAATTGGATTAGAATAAGCCTAGGGAGGACGAAATTGACCTAAATGTTCAACCAATGACACAAAATGACACAAAATCACATATTGGGTGCACAAGATTGGTTAAAAACCCTAATTGGATTAGAATAATCCTAGGGAGGACGAAAATGACCTAAATGTTCAACCAATGACACAAAATGACACAAAATCACATATTGGAACCACAAGATTGGTTAAAAAACCTAATTGGATTAGAATAAGCCTAGGGAGGATCAAAATGACCTAAATGTTCAACCAATGACACAAAATCACATATTGGATGCACAAGATTGGTTAAAAACTCTAATTGGATTAGAATAAGCCTAGGGAGGACGAAAATGACCTAAATGTTCAACCAATGACACAAAATCACATATTGGATGCACAAGATTGGTTAAAAACTCTAGTTGGATTAGAATAAGCATAGGGAGGACGAAAATGACCTAAATGTTCAACCAATGACACAAAATCACATATTGGATGCACAAGATTGGTTAAAAACCCTAATTGGATTAGAATAAGCCTAGGGAGGACGAAAATGACCTAAATGTTCAACCAATGATACAAAATGACACAAAATCACATATTGGATGCACAAGGATGGTTAAAAACCCTAATTGGATTAGAATAAGCCTAGGGAGGACGAAAATGACCTAAATGTTCAACCAATGACACAAAATGACACAAAATCACATATTGGATGCACAAGATTGGTTAAAAACCCTAATTGGATTGTAATAAGCCTAGGGAGGACGAAAATGACCTAATTGGATTACCAATGACATAAAATCACTTATCATATGCACAAGATTGGTTAAAAACCCTAATTGGATTAGAATAAGCCTAGGGAGGACGAAAATGACCTAAATGTTCAACCAATGACACAAAATGACACAAAATCACATATTGGATGCACAAGATTGGTTAAAAACCCTAATTGGATTAGAATAAGCCTAGGGAGGACGAAAATGACCTAAATGTTCAACCAATGACACAAAATGACAAAAAATCACATATTGGATGCACAAGATTTGTTAAAAACCCTAATTGGATTAGAATAAGCCTAGGGAGGACGAAAATGACCTAAATGTTCAACCAATGACACAAAATCACATATTGAATGCACAAGATTGGTTTAAAACCCTAATTGGATTAGAATAAGCCTAGGGACGACGAAAATGACCTAAATTTTCAACCAATTACACAAAATAACACAAAGTCACATATTGGATGCACAAGATTGGTTAAAAATCCTAATTGGATTAGAATAAGCCTAGGGAGGACGAAAATGACCTAAATGTTCAACCAATGACACAAAATGACACAAAATCACATATTGGATGCACAAGATTGGTTAAAAACCCTAATTGGATTAGAATAAGCCTAGGGAGGACGAAAATGACCCAAATGTTCAACCTATGACACAAAATCACATATTGGATGCACAAGATTGGTTAAAAACCCTAATTAGATTAGAATAAGCCTAGGGAGGACGAAAATGACCTAAATGTTCAACCAATGACACAAAACTACATATTGGATGCACAAGATTGGTTAAGAACCCTAATTGGATTAGAATAAGCCTAGGGAGGACGAAAATGACCTAAATGTTCAACCAATGACACAAAATGACACAAAATCACATATTGGATGCACAAGATTGGTTAAAAACCCTAATTGGATTAGAATAAGCCTAGGGAGGACGAAAATGACCTAAATGTTCAACCAATGACACAAAATGACACAAAATCCCATATTGGATGCACAAGATTGGTTAAGAACCCTAATTGGATTAGAATAAGCCTAGGGAGGACGAAAATGACCTAAATGTTCAACCAATGACACAAAATGACACAAAATCACATATTGGATGCACAAGATTGGTTAAAAACCCTAATTGGATTAGAATAAGGCTAGGGAGGACGAAAATGACCTAAATGTTCAACCAATGGTACAAAATCACATATTGGATGCACAAGATTGATTAAAAACCCTAATTGGATTAAAAAGAGCCTAGGGAGGACGAAAATGACCTAAATGTTCAACCAATGACACAAAATGACACAAAATCACACCTTGGATGCACAAGATTGGTTAAAAACCTTAATTGGATTAGAATAAGCCTAAGGAGGAAGAAAATAACCTAAATGTTCAACCAATGACACAAAATGACACAAAATCACATATTGGATGCACAAGATTGGTTAAAAACCCTAATTGGATTAGAATAAGCCTAGGGAGGACCAAAATGACCTAAATGTTCAACCAATGACACAAAATGACACAAAATGACATATTGGATGCACAAGATTGGTTAAAAACCCTAATTGGATTAGAATAAGCCTAGGGAGGACGAAAATGACCTAAATGTTCAACCAATGACACAAAAGGACACAAAAACACATATTGGATGCACAAAATTGGTTAAAAACCGTAATTGGATTAGAATAAGCCTAGGGAGGACGAAAATGACCTAAATGTTCAACCAATGACACAAAATGACACAAAATCACATATTGGATGCACAAGATTGGTTAAAAACCCTAATTGGATTAGAATAAGCCTAGGGAGGACGAAAATGACCTAAATGTTCAACCAATGACACATAATGATACAAATTCACATATTGGAAGCACTAGATTGGTTAAACACCCTAATTGGATTAGAATAAGCCTAGGGAGGACGAAAATGACCTAAATGTTCAACCAATGACACAAAATGACACAAAATCACATATTGGATGCACAAGATTGGTTAAAAACCCTAATTGGATTAGAATAAGCCTAGGGAGGACGAAAATAACCTAAATGTTCAACCAATGAGACAAAATGACACAAAATCACATATTGGATGCACAAGATTGGTTAAAAACAATAATTGGATTAGAATAAGCCTAGGGAGGACGAAAATGACCTAAATGTTCAAACAATGACACAAAATCACATAATTGATGCACAATTATGGTTAAAAACCATAATTGGATTAGAATAAGCCTAGGGAGGACGAAAATGACCTAAATGTTCAACCAATGACACAAAATGACACAAAATCACATATTGGATGCACAAGATTGGTTAAAAACCCTAATTGGATTAGAATAAGCCTAGGGAGAACGAAAATGACCTAAATTTGCAACCAATGACACAAAATCACATATTGGATGCACAAGATTGGTTAAAAACCTAAATTGGATTACAATAAGCCTAGCGAGGACGAAAATGACCTAATTGGATTACCAATGACACAAAATGACACAAAATCAAATATTGGATGCATAAGATTGGTTAAAAACCTTAATTGGATTAGAATAAGCCTAGCGAGGACGAAAATGACCTAATTGGATTACCAATGACACAAAATGACTTATTATATGCACAAGATTGGTTAAAAACCCTAATTGGATTAGAATAAAACTAGGGAGGACGAAAATGACCTAAATGTGCAACCAATGACACAATCTCATATTGGATGCCCAAGATTGGTTAAAAACCCTAATTGGATTAGAAAAAGCCTAGGGAGGACGAAAATGACCTAAATGTGCAACCAATGACACAAAATCACATATTGGATGCACAAGATTGGTTAAAAACCCTAATTGGATTAGAATAAGCCTAGCGAGGACGAAAATCACCTAATTGGATTACGGATGACAGAAAATCAGTTATTATATGCACATGATTGGTTAAAAACCCTAATTGGATTAGAATAAGCCTAGGGAGGACGAAAATGACCTAAATGTTCAACCAATGACACAAAATGACACAAAATCACATATTGGATGCACAAGATTGGTTAAAAACCCTAATTGGATTAGAATAAGCCTAGGGAGGACGAAAATTACCTAAATGTGCAACCAATGACACAAAATCACATATTGGATGCACAAGATTGGTTAAAAACCCTAATTGGATTAGAATAAGCCTAGGGAGTACGAAAATGACTTAAATGTTCAACCAATAACACAAAATGACATAAAATCACATATTGGATGCAAAAGAATTGTTAAAAACCCTAATTGGATTAGAATAAGCCTAGCGAGGACGAAAATGACATAATTGGATTACCAATGACACAAAATCACTTATTATATGCACAAGATTGGTTAAAAACCCTAATTGGATTAGAATAAGCCTAGGGAGGACGAAAATGACCTAAATGTTCAACCAATGACACAAAATGACACAAAATCACATATTGGATGCACAAGATTGGTTAAAAACCCTAATTGGATTAGAATAAGCCGAGGGAGGACGAAAATGACCCAAATGTTCAACCAATGACACAAAATGACACAAAATCACATATTGGATGCACAAGATTGGTTAAAAACCCTAATTGGATTAGAATAAGCCTAGGGAGGACGAAAATGACCTAAATGTTCAACCAATGACACAAAATGACACAAAATCACATATTGGATGCACAAGATTGGTTAAAAACCCTAATTGGATTAGAATAAGCCTAGCGATGACGAAAATGACCTAATTGGATTACCAATGACACAAAATCACTTATTATATGCACAAGATTGGTTAAAAACCCTAATTGGATTAGAATAAGCCTAGGGAGGACGAAAATGACCTAAATGTTCAACCAATGACACAAAATGACACAAAATCACATATTGGATGCACAAGATTGGTTAAAAACCTTAATTGGATTAGAATAAGCCTAGGGAGGACGAAAATGACCTAAATGTTCAACCAATGACACAAAATGACATAAAATCACATATTGGATGCACAAGATTGGTTAAAAACCCTAACTGGATTAGAATAAGCCTAGGTAGGACGATAATGACCTAAATGTTCAACCAATGACACAAAATTACAAAAAATCACATATTGCATGCACAAGATTGGTTAAAAACCCTAATTGGATTAGAATAAGCCTAGGGAGGACGAAAATGACCTAAATGTTCAACCAATGACACAAAATGACACAAAATCACATATTGGATGCACAAGATTGGTTAAAAACCCTAATTGGATTAGAATAAGCCTAGGGAGGACGAAAATGACCAAAATGTTCAACTGATGACACAAAATCACATATTGGATGCACAAGATTGGTTAAAAACCCTAATTGGATTAGAATAAGCCTAGGGAGGACGAAAATGACCTAAATGTTCAACCAATGACACAAAATGACACAAAATCACATATTGGATGCACAAGATTGGTTAAAAACCCTAATTGGATTAGAATAAGCCTAGGGAGGACGAAAATGACCTAAATGTTCAACCAATGACGCAAAATCACATATTGGATTCCCAAGATTGGTTAAAAACCTTAATTGGATTAGAATAAGCCTAGGGAGGACAAAAATGACCTAAATGTTCAACCAATGACACAAAATCACATACTGGATGCACAAGATTGGTTAAAAACCCTAATTGGATTAGAATAAGCCTAGGGTGGACGAAAATGACCTAAATGTTCAACCAATGACACAAAATGACACAAAATCACATATTGGATGCATCAGATTGGTTAAAAACCTTAATTGGATTAGAATAAGCCTAGGGAGGACGAAAATGACCTAAATGTTCAACCAATGACACAAAATGACACAAAATCACATATTGGATGCACAAGATTGGTTAAAAACCCTAATTGGATTAGAATAAGCCTAGGGAGGACGAAAATGACCTAAATGTTCAACCTATGACACAAAATCTAATATTGGATGCACAAGATAGGTTAAAAACCCTAATTAGATTAGAATAAGCCTAGGGAGGACGAAAATGACCTAAATGTTCAACCAATGACATAAAACTACATATTGGATGCACAAGATTGGTTAAGAACCCTAATTGGATTAGAATAAGCCTAGGCAGGACGAAAATGACCTAAATGTTCAACCAATGACACAAAATGACACAAAATCACATATTGGATGCACAAGATTGGTTAAAAACCCTAATTGGATTTGAATAAGCCTAAGGAGGACGAAATTGACCTAAATGTTCAACCAATGACACAAAATGACACAAAATCACATATTGGGTGCACAAGATTGGTTAAAAACCCTAATTGGATTAGAATAATCCTAGGGAGGACGAAAATGACCTAAATGTTCAACCAATGACACAAAATGACACAAAATCACATATTGGAACCACAAGATTGGTTAAAAAACCTAATTGGATTAGAATAAGCCTAGGGAGGATCAAAATGACCTAAATGTTCAACCAATGACACAAAATCACATATTGGATGCACAAGATTGGTTAAAAACTCTAATTGGATTAGAATAAGCCTAGGGAGGACGAAAATGACCTAAATGTTCAACCTAGGACACAAAATCACATATTGGATGCACAAGATTGGTTTAAAACCCTAATTAGACTAGAATACGCATAGGGACGACGAAAATGACCTAAATGTTCAACCAATGACACAAAATCACATATTGGATGCACAAGATTGGTTAAAAACCCTAATTGGATTAGAATAAGCCTAGGGAGGACGAAAATGACCTAAATGTTCAACCAATGACACAAAATGACACAAAGTCACATATTGGATGCACAAGATTGGTTAAAAACCCTAATTAGATTAGATTAAGCCTAGGGAGGACGAAAATGACCAAAATGTTCAACCAATGACACAAAATGACACAAAATAACATATTGGATTCACAAGATTGGTTAAAAACCCTAATTGGATTAGAATAAGCCTAGGGAGGACGAAAATGACCTAAATGTTAAACCAATGACACAAAATCACATATTGGATGCACTAGATTGGTTAAACACCCTAATTGGATTAGAAAAAGCATAGGAAGGACAAAAATGACCTAAATGTTCAACCAATGACACAAAATGACACAAAGTCACATATTAGATGCACAAGATTGGTTAAAATCCCTAATTAGATTAGAATAAGCCTAGGGAGGACGAAATTGACCTAAATGTTCAACCAATGACACAAAATGACACAAAATCACATATTGGATGCACAAGATTGGTTAAAAACCCTAATTGGATTAGAATAAGCCTAGGGAGGACGAAATTGACCTAAAGGTTCAACCAATGACACAAAATGACACAAAATCACATATTTGATGCACAAGATTGGTTAAAAACCCTAATTGGTTTAGAATAAGCATAAGGAGGACGAAATTGACCTAAATGTTCAACCAATGACACAAAATGACACAAAATCACATATTTGATGCACAAGATTGGTTAAAAACCCTAATTGGATTAGAATAAGCCTAGGGAGGACGAAAATGACCTAAATGTTCAACCAATAACACAAAATGACACAAAATCACATATTGGATGCACAAGATTGGTTAAAACCCCTAATTGGATTAGAATAAGCCTAGGGAGGACGAAAATGACCTAAATGTTCAACCAATGACACAATCACATATTGGATGCACAAGATTGGTTAAAAACGCTAATTGGATTAGAATAAGCCTAGGGAGGACAAAAATGACCTAAATGTTCAACCAATGACACAATCACATATTGGATGCACAAGATTGGTTAAAAACGCTAATTGGATTAGAATAAGCCTAGGGAGGAACAAAATGACCTAAATGTTCAACCAATGACACAAAATGACACAAAATCACATATTGGATGCACAAGATTGGTTAAAAACCCTAATTGGATTAGAATAAGCCTAGGGAGGACGAAAATGACCTAAATGTTCAACCAATGACACAAAATGACAAAAAATCACATATTGGATGCACAAGATTGGTTAAAATCCCTAATTGGATTAGAATAAGCCTAGGGAGGACAAAAATGACCTAAATGTTCATCCAATGACACAAAATCACATATTGGAACCACAAGATTGGTTAAAAAACCTAATTGGATTAGAATAAGCCTAGGGAGGATCAAAATGACCTAAATGTTCAACCAATGACACAAAATCACATATTGGATGCACAAGATTGGTTAAAAACCCTAATTGGCTGAGAATAAGCCTAGGGAAGACGAAAATGACCTAAATGTTCAACCTATGACACAAAATCACATATTGGATGCACAAGATTGGTTAAAAACCCTAATTAGATTAGAATACGCCTAGGGACGACGAAAATGACCTAAATGTTCAACCAATGACACAAAATGACACAAAATCACATATTGGATGCACAAGATTGGTTAAAAACCCTAATTGGATTAGAATAAGCCTAGGGAGGACGAAAATGACCTAAATGTTCAACCAATGACACAACATGACACAAAATCACATATTGGGTGCACAAGATTGGTTAAAAACCCTAATTGGATTAGAATAATCCTAGGGAGGACGAAAATGACCTAAATGTTCAACCAATGACACAAAATGACACAAAATACATATTGGATGCACAAGATTGGTTAAAAACCCTAATTGGATTAGAATAAGCCTAGGGAGGACGAAAATGACCTAAATGTTCAACCAATGACACAAAATCACATATTGGATGCACAAGATTGGTTAAAAACCCTAGATGGATTAGAATAAGCCTAGGGAGGACGAAAATGACCTTAATGTTAAACCAATAACACAAAATCACATATTGGATGCACAAGATTGGTTAAAAACCCAAATTGGATTAGAATAAGCCTAGGGAGGACAAAAATCACCTAAATGTTCAACCAATGACACAAAATGACACAAAATCACATATTGGATGCACAAGATTGGTTAAAAAGCCTAATTGGTTTAGAATAAGCCTAGGGAGGACGAAAATGACCTAAATGTTCAACCAATGACACAAAATGACACAAAATCACATATTGGATGCACTAGATGGGTTAAAAACCCTAATTGGATTAGAATAAGCCTAGGGAGGACGAAAATGACCTAAATGTTCAACCAATGACACAAAATGACACAAAGTCACATTTTGGATGCACAAGATTGGTTAAAAACCCTAATTAGATTAGAATAAGCCTAGGGAGGACGAAAATAACCTAAATTTTCATCCAATGACACAAAATGACACAAAATCACATATTGGATTCACAAGATTGGTTAAAAACCCTAATTGGATTAGAATAAGCCTAGGGAGGACGAAAATGACCTAAATGTTAAACCAATGACACAAAATTACATATTGGATGCACTAGATTGGTTAAACACCCTAATTGGATTAGAATAAGCATAGGAAGGACAAAAATGACCTAAATGTTCAACCAATGACACA
>JBBPBQ010000008.1:5654240-5693864 GCA_037974755.1 Cicer yamashitae | reverse complement strand
ATGGATTAGAATAAGCCTAGGCACGACGAAAATGACCTCAATGTTCAACCAATGACACAAAATCACATATTGGATGCACAAGATTGGTTAAAAACCCTAATTGGATTAGAATAAGCATAGGAAGGACAAAAATGACCTAAATGTTCAACCAATGATACAAAATGATACAAAATCACATATTGGATGCACTAGATGGGTTAAAAACCCTAATTGGATTAGAATAAGCCTAGGGAGGACGAAAATGACCTAAATGTTAAACCAATGACACAAAATTACATATTGGATGCACTAGATTGGTTAAACACCCTAATTGGATTAGAATAAGCATAGGAAGGACAAAAATGACCTAAATGTTCAACCAATGACACAAAATGACACAAAATCACATATTGGATGCACTAGTGGTTAAAAACCCTAATTATATTAGAATAAGCCTAGGGAGGACGAAAATGACCTAAATGTTCAACCAATGACACAAAATCACATATTGGATGCACAAGATTGGTTAAAAACCCTAGATGGATTAGAATAAGCCTAGGCAGGACGAAAATGACTTCAGTGTTCAACCAATGACACAAAATCACATGTTGGATGCACAAGATTGGTTAAAAACCCTAATTGGATTAGAATAAGCATAGGGAGGACAAAAATGACCTAAATGTTCAACCAATGACACAAAATGACACAAAATCTCATATTGGATGCACTAGATGGGTTAAAAACCCTAATTGGATTAGAATAAGCCTAGGGAGGACGAAAATGACCTAAATGTTCAACCAATGACACAAAATGACACAAAATCACATATTGGATGCACAAGATTGGTTAAAAACCCTAATTGGATTAGAATAAGCCTAGGGAGGACGAAAATGACCTAAATGTTCAACCAATGACACAAAATGACACAAAATCACATATTGGATGCACAAGATTGGTTAAAAACTCTAATTGGATTAGAATAAGCCTAGCGAGGACGAAAATGACCTAATTGGGTTACCAATGAAATAAAATCACTTATTATGTGCACAAGATTGGTTAAAAACCCTAATTGGATTAGAATAAGCCTAGGGAGGACGAAAATGACCTAAATGTTCAACCAATGACACAAAATGACACAAAATCACATATTGGATGCACAAGATTGGTTAAAAACCCTAATTGGATTAGAATAAGCCTAGGGAGGACGAAAATGACCTAAATGTTCAACCAATGACACAAAATCACATATTGGATGTACAAGATTGGATAAAAACCCTAATTGGATTAGAATAAGCCTAGGGAGGAAGAAAATGACCTAAATGTTCAACCAATGACACAAAATCACATATTGGATGCACAAGATTGGTTAAAAACCCTAATTGGATTAGAATAAGCCTAAGGGGGACGAAAATGACCTAAATGTTTAACCAATGACACAAAATCACATATTGGATGCACAAGATTGGTTAAAAACCCTAATTGGATTAGAATAAGCCTAGGGAGGACGAAAATGACCTAAATGTTCAACCAATGACCCAAAATGACACAAAATCACACATTGGATGCACAAGATTGGTTAAGAACCTTAATTGGATAAGAATAAGCCAAGGGAGGACGAAAATGACCTAAATGTTCAACCAATGACACAAAATGACACAAAATCACATATTGGATGCACAAGATTGGTTAAAAACCCTAATTGGATTAGAATAAGCCTAGGGAGGACGAAAATGACCTAAATGTTCAACCAATGACACAAAATCACATATTAATGCACAAGATTGGTTAAAAACCCTAATTGGATTAGAATAAGCCTAGGGAGGACGAAAATGACCTAAATGTTTAACCAATAACACAAAATCACATATTGGATGCACAAGATTGGTTAAAAACCCTAATTGGATTAGAATAAGCCTAGGGAGGACGAAAATGACCTAAATGTTCAACCAATGACACAAAATCACATATTGGATGCACAAGATTGGTTAAAAACCCTAACTGGATTAGAATAAGCTTAGGGAGGACGAAAATGTCCTAAATGTTCAACCAATGACACAAAATGACACAAAATCACATATTGGATGCACAAGATTGGTTAAAAACCCTAATTGGATTAGAATAAGCCTAGGGAGGACGAAAATGACCTAAATGTTCAACCAATGACACAAAATGACAAAAAATCACATATTGGATGCACAAGATTGGTTAAAATCCCTAATTGGATTAGAATAAGCCTAGGGAGGACAAAAATGACCTAAATGTTCATCCAATGACACAAAATCACATATTGGAACCACAAGATTGGTTAAAAAACCTAATTGGATTAGAATAAGCCTAGGGAGGATCAAAATGACCTAAATGTTCAACCAATGACACAAAATCACATATTGGATGCACAAGATTGGTTAAAAACTCTAATTGGATTAGAATAAGCCTAGGGAGGACGAAAATGACCTAAATGTTCAACCAATGACACAAAATCACATATTGGATGCACAAGATTGGTTAAAAACTCTAATTGGATTAGAATAAGCCTAGGGAGGACAAAAATGACCTAAATGTTCAACCAATGACACAAAATGACACAAAATCACATATTGGATGCACAAGATTGGTTAAAAACCCTAATTGGATTAGAATAAGCCTAGGGAGGACGAAAATTACCTAAATGTTCAACCAATGACACAAAATCACATGTTGGATGCACAAGATTGGTTAAAAACCCTAATTGGATTAGAATAAGCCTAGGGAGGACGAAAATGACCTAAATGTTCACCAATGACACCAAATGACACAAAATCACATATTGGATGCACAAGATTGGTTAAAAACCCTAATTGGATTAGAATAAGCCTAGGGAGGACGAAAATGATCTAAATGTTCAACCAATGACACAAAATCACATATTGGATGCACAAGATTGGATAAAAACCCTAATTGGATTAGAATAAGCCTAGGGAGGAAGAAAATGACCTAAATGTTCAACCAATGACACAAAATCACATATTGGATGCACAAGATTGGTTAAAAACCCTAATTGGATTAGAATAAGCCTAAGGGGGACGAAAATGACCTAAATGTTTAACCAATGACACAAAATCACATATTGGATGCACAAGATTGGTTAAAAACCCTAATTGGATTAGAATAAGCCTAGGGAGGACGAAAATGACCTAAATGTTCAACCAATGACACAAAATGACATATTGGATGCACCAGATTGGTTAAAAACCCTAATTGGATTAGAATAAGCCTAGAGAGGAGGAAAATGACCTAAATGTTCAACCAATGACACAAAATGACACAAAATCACATATTGGATGCACAAGATTGGTTAAAAACCCTAATTGGATTAGAATAAGCCTAGGGAGGACGAAAATGACCTAAATGTTCAACCAATGACACAAAATGACACAAAATCACATATTGGATGCACAAGATTGGCTAAAAACCCTAATTGGATTAGAATAAGCCTATGGAGGACGAAAATGACCTAAATGTTCAACCAATGACACAAAATGACATATTGGGTGCAAAAGATTGGTTAAAAACCCTAACTGGATTGGAATAAGCCTAGGGAAGACGAAAATGACCTAAATGTTCAACCAATGACACAAAATCACATATTGGATGCACAAGATTGGTTAAAAACCCTAATTGGATTAGAATAAGCCTAGGGAGGACGAAAATGACCTAAATGTTCAACCAATGACATAAAATCACATATTGGATGCACAAGATTGGTTAAAAACCCTAATTCGATTAGAATAAGCCTAGGGAGGACGAAAATGACCTAAATGTTCAACCAATGACACAAAATGACACAAAATCACATATTGGATGCACAAGATTGGTTAAAAACCCTAATTGGATTAGAATAAGCCTAGGGAGGACGAAAATGACCTAAATGTTCAACCAATGACACAAAATGACACAAAATCACATATTGGATGCACAAGATTGGTTAAAAACCCTAATTGGATTAGAATATGCCTAGGGAGGACCAAAATGACCTAAATGTTCAACCAATGACACATAATGACACAAAATCACATATTGGATGCACAAGATTGGTTAAAAACCCTAATTGGATTAGAATAAGCCTAGGGAGGACGAAAATGACCTAAATGTTCAACCAATGACACAAAATGACACAAAATCACATATTGGATGCACAAGATTGGTTAAAAACCCTAATTGGAGTAGAATAAGCCTAGGGAGGACAAAAATGACCTAAATGTTCAACCAATGACACAAAATCACATATTGGATCCACAAGATTGGTTAAAAACCCTAATTGGATTAGAATAAGCCTAGCGAGGACGAAAATGACCTAAATGTTCAACCAATGACACAAAATCACATATTGGATGCACAAGATTGGTTAAAAACCCTAATTGGATTAAAATAAGCCTAGGGAGGACGAAAATGACCTAAATGTTCAACCAATGACACAAAATGACACAAAATCACACATTGGATGCATTAGATTGGTTAAAAACCTTAATTGGATTAGAATAAGCCTAGGGAGGATGAAAATGACCTAAATGGTCGACCAATGACACAAAATGACACAAAATCAGATATTGGATGCACAATATTGGTTAAAAACCCTAATTGGATTAGAATAAGCCTAGGGAGGACGAAAATGACCTAAATGTTCAACCAATGACACAAAATGACACAAAATCACATATTGGATGCACAAGATTGGTTAAAAACCCTAATTGGATTAGAATAAGCCTAGGGAGGACGAAAATGACCTAAATGTTCAACCAATGACACAAAATCACATATTGGATGCACAAGATTGGATAAAAACCCTAATTGGATTAAAAAGAGCCTAGGGAGGACGAAAATGACCTAAATGTTCAACCAATGACACAAAATCACATATTGGATGCACAAGATTGGTTAAAAACCCTAATTGGATTAGAATAAGCCTAGGGAGGACGAAAATGACCTTAATGTTCAACCAATGACACAAAATGACACAAAATCACATATTGGATGCACAAGATTGGTTAAAAACCCTAATTGGATTAGAATAAGTCTAGGGAGGACGAAAATAACCTAAATGTTCAACCAATGACACAAAATGACACAAAATCACATATTGGATGCACAAGATTGGTTAAAAACCCTAATTGGATTAGAATAAGCGTAGGGAGGACGAAAATGACCTAAATTTTCAACCAATGACACAAAATCACATATTGGATGCACAAGATTTGTTGAAAACCCTAATTGGATTAGAATAAGCCTAGGGTGGGCGAAAATGAACAAAATGTTCAACCAATGACACAAAATAACATATTGGATGCACAAGATTGCTTAAAAACCCTAATTTGATTAGAATAAGCCTAGGGAGGACGAAAATGACCTAAATGTTCAACCAATGACACAAAATGACACAAAATCACATATTGGATGCTCAAGATTGGTTAAAAACCCTAATTGGATTAGAATAAGCCTAGGGAGGACGAAAATGACCTTAATGTGCAACCAATGACACAAAATGACACAAAATCACATATTGGATGCACAAGATTGGTTTAAAACCCTAATTGGATTAGAATAAGCCTAGGGGAAAATGACCTAAATGTTCAACCAATGACACAAAATCACATATTGGATGCACAAGATTGGTTAAAAACCCTAATTGGATTAGAATAAGCCCAAGGAGGACGAAAATGGCCTAAATGTTCAACCAATGACACAAAATCACATATTGGATGCACAAGATTGGTTAAAAACCCTAATTGGATTAGAATAAGCCTAGGGAGGACGAAAATGACCTAAATGTTCAACCAATGACACAAAATGACACAAAATCACATATTGGATGCACAAGATTGGTTAAAAACCCTAATTGGATTAGAATAAGCCTAGGGAGAACAAAAATGACCTAAATATTCAACCAATGACAAAAAATCACATATTGGATGCACAAGATTGGTTAAAAACCCTAATTGGATTAGAATAAGCCTAGGGAGGACGAAAATGACCTAAATGTTCAACCAATGACACAAAATCACATATTGGATGCACAAAATTGGTTAAAAACCCTAATTGGATTAGAATAAGCCTAGGGAGGACGAAAATGACCTAAATGTTCAACCAATGACACAAAATGACACAAAATCACATATTGGATGCACGAGATTGGTTAAAAACCCTAATTGGATTAGAATAAGCCTAGGGAGGACGAAAATGACCAAAATGTTCAACTGATGACACAAAATCACATATTGAATGCACAAGATTGGTTAAAAACCCTAATTAGATTAGAATAAGCCTAGGGAGGACGAAAATGACCTAAATGTTCAACCAATGACACAAAATGACACAAAATCACATATTGGATGCACAAGATTGGTTAAAAACCCTAATTGGATTAGAATAAGCCTAGGGAGGACGAAAATGACCTAAATGTTCAACCAATGACACAAAATGACACAAAATCACATATTGGATGCACAAGATTGGTTAAAAACCCTAATTGGCGTAGAATAAGCCAAGGGAGGACGAAAATGACCTAAATGTTCAACCAATGACACAAAATGACACAAAATCACATATTGGATGCACAAGATTGGTTAAAAACCCTAATTGGATTAGAATAAGCCTAGGGAGGACGAAAATGACCTAAATGTTCAACCAATGACACAAAATGACACAAAATCACATATTGGATGCACAAGATTGGTTAAAAACCCTTAATGGATTAGAATAAGCCTAGGGAGGACGAAAATGACCTAAATGTTCAACCAATGACACAAAATGACACAAAATCACATATTGGATGCACAAGATTGGTTAAAAACCCTAATTGGATTAGAATAAGCCTAGGGAGGACGAAAATGACCTAAATAGTCAACCAATGACACAAAATGACACAAAATCACATATTGGATGCACAAGTTTGGTTAAAAATCCTAATTGGATTAGAATAAGCCTAGGGAGGACAAAATGACCTAAATGTTAAACCAATGACACAAAATCACATATTGGATGCACAAGATTGGTTAAAAACCCTAATTGGATTAGAATAAGCCTAGGGAGGACGAAAATGACCTAAATGTTCAACCAATGACACAAAATCACATATTGGATGCACAAGATAGGTTAAAAACCCTAATTGGATTGGAATAAGCCAAGGGAGGACGAAAATGACCTAAATGTTCAACCAATGACACAAAATGACCCAAAATTACATATTGGATGCACAAGATTGGTTAAAAACCCTAATTGGATTAGAATAAGCCTAGGGAGGACGAAAATGACCTAAATGTTCAACCAATGACACAAAATGACACAAAATCACATATTGGATGCACAAGATTGGTTAAAAACCCTAATTGGATTAGAATAAGCCTAGGGAGGACGAAAATGACCTAAATGTTCAACCAATGACACAAAATGACACAAAATCACATATTGGATGCACAAGATTGGTTAAAAACCCTAGTTGGATTATAATAAGCCTAGGGAGGACGAAAATGACCTAAATGTTCAACCAATGACACAAAATCACATATTGGATGCACAAGATTGGTTAAAAACCCTAATTGGATTAGAATAAGCCTAGGGAGGACGAAAATGACCTAAATGTTCAACCAATGACACAAAATGACACAAAATCACATATTGGATGCACAAGATTGGTTAAAAACCCTAATTGGATTAGAATAAGCCTTGGGAGAACGAAAATGACAAAAATTTTCAACGAATGACACAAAATCACATATTGGATGCACAAGATTGGTTAAAAATCCTAATTGGATTAGAATAAGCCTAGGGAGGACGAAAATGACCTAAATGTTCAACCAATGACACAAAATGACAAAAAATCACATATTGGATGCACAAGATTGGTTAAAAACCCTAATTGGATTAGAATAAGCCTACGGAGGACGAAAATGACCTAAATGTTTAACAAATGACACAAAATGACACAAAATCACATATTGGATGCACAAGATTGGTTAAAAATCCTAATTGGATTAGAATAAGCCTAGGGAGGACGAAAATGACCTAAATGTTCAACCAATGACACAAAATCACATATTGGATGCACAAGATTGGTTAAAAACCCTAATTGGATTAGAATAAACCTAGGGAGGACAAAAAAGACCTAAATGTTCAACCAATGACACAAAATGACACAAAATCACATATTGGATGCACAAGATTGGTTAAAAACCCTAATTGGATTAGAATAAGCCTAGGGAGGACGAAAATGACCTAAATGTTCAACCAATGACACAAAATGACACAAAATCACATATTGGATGCACAAGATTGGTTAAAAACCCTAATTGGATTAGAATAAGCCTAGGGAGGACGAAAATGACCTAAATGTTCAACCAATGACACAAAATGACACAAAAACACATATTGGATGCACAAGATTGGTTAAAAACCCTAATTGGATTAGAATAAGCCTAGGGAAGACGAAAATGACGTAAATGTTCAACCATTGACACAAAATGATACAAAATCACATATTGGATGCACAAGATTGGTTAAAAACCCTAATTGGATTAGAATAAGCCTAGGGAGGACGAAAATGACCTAAATGTTCAACCAATGACACAAAATGACACAAAATCACATATTGGATGCACAAGATTGGTTAAAAACCCTAATTGGATTAGAATAAGCCTAGGGAGGACGAAAATGACCTAAATGTTCAACCAATGACACAAAATGACAAAAAATCACATATTGGATGCACAAGATTGGTTAAAATCCCTAATTGGATTAGAATAAGCCTAGGGAGGACAAAAATGACCTAAATGTTCATCCAATGACACAAAATCACATATTGGAACCACAAGATTGGTTAAAAAACCTAATTGGATTAGAATAAGCCTAGGGAGGATCAAAATGACCTAAATGTTCAACCAATGACAGAAAATCACATATTGGATGCACAAGATTGGTTAAAAACTCTAATTGGATTAGAATAAGCCTAGGGAGGACGAAAATGACCTAAATGTTCAACCAATGACACAAAATCACATATTGGATGCACAAGATTGGTTAAAAACCCTAATTGGCTGAGAATAAGCCTAGGGAAGACGAAAATGACCTAAATGTTCAACCTATGACACAAAATCACATATTGGATGCACAAGATTGGTTAAAAACCCTAATTAGATTAGAATACGCCTAGGGACGACGAAAATGACCTAAATGTTCAACCAATGACACAAAATGACACAAAATCACATATTGGATGCACAAGATTGGTTAAAAACCCTAATTGGATTAGAATAAGCCTAGGGAGGACGAAAATGACCTAAATGTTCAACCAATGACACAACATGACACAAAATCACATATTGGGTGCACAAGATTGGTTAAAAACCCTAATTGGATTAGAATAATCCTAGGGAGGACGAAAATGACCTAAATGTTCAACCAATGACACAAAATGACACAAAATACATATTGGATGCACAAGATTGGTTAAAAACCCTAATTGGATTAGAATAAGCCTAGGGAGGACGAAAATGACCTAAATGTTCAACCAATGACACAAAATCACATATTGGATGCACAAGATTGGTTAAAAACCCGAATTAGATTAGAATAAGCCTAGGGAGGACGAAAATGACCTAAATGTTCAACCAATGATACAAAATGACACAAAATCACATATTGGATGCACAAGATTGGTTAAAAACCCTAATTGGATTAGAATAAGCCTAGGGAGGACGAAAATGACCTAAATGTTCAACCAATGACAAAAAATGACACAAAATCACATATTGGATGCACAAGATTGGTTAAAAACCCTAATTGGATGAGAATAAGCCTAGGGAGGACGAAAATGACCTAAATGTTCAACCTATGACACAAAATCACATATTGGATGCACAAGATTGGTTAAAAACCCGAATTAGATTAGAATAAGCCTAGGGAGGACGAAAATGACCTAAATGTTCAACCAATGACACAAAATGACACAAAATCACATATTGGATGCACAAGATTGGTTAAAAACCTTAATTGGATTAGAATAAGCCTAGGGAGGACGAAAATGACCTAAATGTTCAACCAATGACACAAAATTACATATTGGATGCACAAGATTGGTTAAAAACCCTAATTGGATTAGAATAAGCCTAGGGAGGACGAAAATGACCTAAATGTTCAACCAATGACACAAAATTACATATTGGATGCACAAGATTGATTAAAAACCCTTATTGGATTAGAATAAGCCTAGAGAGGACGAAAATGACCTAAATGTTCAACCAATGACACAAAATGATACGAAATCACATATTGGATGCACAAGATTGGTTGAAAACCCTAATTGGATTAGAATAAGCCTAGGGAGGACGAAAATCACCTAAATGTTCAACCAATGACACAAAATCACATATTGGTTGCACAAGATTGGTTAAAAACCCTAATTGGATTAGAATAAGCCTAGGGAGGACGAAAATGACCTAAATGTTCAACCAATGACACAAAATCACATATTGGATGCACAAGATTGGTTAAAAACCCTAATTGGATTAGAATAAGCCTAGGTAGGACAAAAATGACCTAAATGTTCAACCAATGACACAAAATGACACAAAATTACATATTGGATGCACAAGATTGATAAAAAAAACCCTAATTGGATTAGAATAAGCCTAGGGAGGACGAAAATGACCTAAATGTTCAACCAATGACACAAAATGATACAAAATCACATATTGGATGCACAAGATTGGTTAAAAACCCTAATTGGATTAGAATAAGCCTAAGGAGGACGAAAATGACCTAAATGTTCAACCAATGACACAAAATGACACAAAATCACATATTGGATGCAAAAGATTGGTTAAAAACCCTAATTGGATTAGAATAAGCCTAGGGAGGACGAAAATGACCTAAATGTTCAACCAATAACACAAACTCACATATTGGATGCACAAGATTTGTTAAAAACCTTAATTGGATTAAAATAAGCCTATGGAAGACGAAAATGACCTAATTGTTCAACCAATGACACAAAATCACACAAAATCACACATTGGATGCACAAGATTGGTTAAAAACCTTAATTGGATTAGAATAAGCCTAGGGAGGACGAAAATGACCTAAATGTTCAACCAATGACACAAAATGACACAAAATCACATATTGGATGCACAAGATTGGTTAAAAACCCTAATTGGATTAGAATAAGCCTAGGGAGGACAAAAATGACCTAAATGTTCAACCAATGACACAAAATCACATATTGGATGCACAAGATTGGTTAAAAACCCTAATTGGATTAAAAAGAGTCTAGGGAGGACGAAAATGACCTAAATGTTCAACCAATGACACAAAATGACACAAAATCACACAATGGATGCACAAGATTTGTTAAAAACCTTAATTGGATTAGAATAAGCCTAGGGAGGACGAAAATGACCTAAATGTTCAACCAATGACACAAAATCACATATTGGATGCACAAGATTGGTTAAAAACCCTAAATGGATTGGAATATGCCAAGGGAGGACGATAATGACCTAAATGTTCAACGAATGACTAAAAATCACATATTGGATGCACAAGATTGGTTAAAAACCCTAATTGGATTAAAATAAGCCTAGGGAGAACGAAAATGAACTAAATGTTCAACCAATGACACAAAATCACACATTGGATGCACAAGATTGGTTAAAAACCTTAATTGGATTAGAATAAGCCTAGGGAGGACGAAAATGACCTAAATATTCAACCAATGACACAAAATGACACAAAATCACATATTGGATGCACAAGATTGGTTAAAAACCCTAACTGGATTAGAATAAGCCTAGGGAGGACGATAATGACCTAAATGTTCAACCAATCACACAAAATGACACAAAATCACATATTTGATGCACATGATTGGTTAAAAACCCTAATTGGATTAGAATAAGTCTAGGGAGGACGAATATGACCTAAATGTTCAACCAATCACACAAAATGACACAAAATCACATATTGGATGCACAAGATTGGTTAAAAACCCTAATTGGATTAGAATAAGCATAGCGAGGACGAAAATGACCTAAATGTTCAACCAATGACACAAAATCACATATTGGATGCACAAGATTGGTTAAAAACTCTAATTGGATTAGAATAAGCCTAGGGAGGACGAAAATGACCTAAATGTTCAACCAATGACACAAAATCACATATTGGATGCACAAGATTGGTTAAAAACTCTAGTTGGATTAGAATAAGCATAGGGAGGACGAAAATGACCTAAATGTTCAACCAATGACACAAAATCACATATTGGATGCCCAAGATTGGTTAAAAACCCTAATTGGATTAGAATAAGCCTAGGGAGGACGAAAATGACCTAAATGTTCAACCAATGACACAAAATCACATATTGGATGCACAAGATTGGTTAAAAACCAAAATTGGATTAGAATAAGCCTAGGGAGGACGAAAATGACCTAAATGTTCAACCAATGACACAAAATGACACAAAATCACATATTGGATGCACAAGATTGGTTAAAAACCCTAATTGGATTAGAATAAGCCTAGGGAGGACGAAAATGACCTAAATGTTCAACCAATGACAAAAAATCACATATTTGGATGCACATGATTGGTTAAAAATCCTAATTGGATTAGAACAAGCCTAGCAAGGCCAAAATGACCTAAATGTTCAACCAATTAAACAAAATCACATATTGGATGCACAAGAATGGTTAAAAACACTAATTGGATTAGAATAAGCCTAGGGAGGACGAAAATGACCTAAATGTTCAACCAATGACACAAAATGACACAAAATCACATATTGGATGCACAAGATTGGTTAAAAACCCTAATTGGATTAGAATAAGCCTAGGGAGGACGAAAATGACCTAAATGTTCTACCAATGACACAAAATGACATATTGGATGCACAAGATTGGTTAAAAACCCTAATTGGATTAGAATAAGCCTAGGGAGGACGAAAATGACCTAAATGTTCAACCAATGACACAAAATGACACAAAATCACATATTGGATGCACAAGATTGGTTAAAAACCCTAATTGGATTAGAATAAGCCTAGGGAGGACCCAAATGACCTAAATGTTCAACCAATGACATAAAAGGACACAAAATCACATATTGGATGCACAAGATTGGTTAAAAACCCTAATTGGATTAGAATAAGCCTAGGGAGGACGAAAATGACCTAAATGTTCAACCAATGACACAAAATGACACAAAATCACATATTGGATGATCAAGATTGGTTAAAAACCCTAATTGGATTAGAATAAGCCTAGGGAGGACGAAAATGACCTAAATGTTCAACCAATGACACAAAATCACATATTGGATGCACAAGATTGGTTAAAAACCCTAATTGGATTAGAATAAGCCTCGGGAGGATGAAAATGACCTAAATGTGCAACCAATGACACAAAATCACATATTGGAAGCACAAGATTGGTTAAAAACCCTAATTGGATTAGAATAAGCCTAGGGAGGACGAAAATGACCTAAATGTGCAACCAATGACACAAAATCACATATTCGATGCACAAAATTGGTTAAAAACCCTAATTGGATTAGAATAAGCCTAGGGAGGACGAAAATGACCTAAATGTTCAACCAATGACACAAAATCACATATTGGATGCACAAGATTGGTTAAAAACCCTAATTGGATTAGAATAAGCCTAGGGACGACGGAAATGACCTAAATGTTCAACCAATGACACAAAATTACACAAAATCACATATTGGATGCACAAGATTTGTTAAACCCCTAATTGGATTAGAATAAGCCTAGGGAGGACGAAAATGACCTAAATGTTCAACCAATGACACAAAATGACACAAAATCACATATTGGATGCACAAGATTGGTTAAAAACCCTAATTGGATTAGAATAAGCCTAGGGAGGACGAAAATGACCTAAATGTTCAACCAATGACACAAAATCACATATTGGATGCACAAGATTGTTTAAGAACCCAAATTGGATTAGAATAAGCCTAGGGAGGACAAAAATGACCTAAATGTTCAACCAATGACACAAAATGACACGAAATCACATATTGGATGCACAAGATTGGTTAAAAGTCCTAATTGGATTAGAATAAGCCTAGGGAGGACGAAAATGACCTAAATGTTCAACCAATGACACAAAATCACATATTGGATGCACAAGATTGAATAAAAACCCTAATCGGATTAGAATAAGCCTAGGGAAGACGAAAACGACCTAAATGTTCAACTGATGACACAAAATGACACAAAATCACATATTGGATGCACAAGATTGGTTAAAAACCCTAATTGATTAGAATAAGCCTAGGGAGGACGAAAATGACCTAAATGTTCAACCAATGACACAAAATGACACAAAATCACATATTGGATGCACAAGATTGGTTAAAAACCCTAATTGGATTAGAATAAGCCTAGGGAGGACGAAAATGACCTAAATGTTCAACCAATGACACAAAATGACACAAAATCACATATTGGATGCACAAGATTGGTTAAAAACCCTAATTGGATTAGAATAAGCCTAGGAGGACGAAAATGAACTAAAAGTTTAGCCAATGACACAAAATGACACAAAATCACATATTGGATGCACAAGATTGGTTAAAAACCCTAATTGGATTAGAATAAGCCTAGGGAGGACGAAAATGACCTAAATGTTCAACCAATGACACAAAATCACATATTGGATGCACAAGATTGGTTAAAAACCCTAATTGGATTAGAATAAGCCTATGGAGGACGAAAATGACCTAAATGTTCAACCAATGACACAAAATTACACAAAATCACATATTGGATGCACAAGATTGGTTAAAAACCCTAATTGGATTAGAATAAGCCTAGGGAGGACGAAAATGACCTAAATGTTCAACCAATGACACAAAATTACATATTGGATGCACAAGATTGGTTAAAAACCCTAATTGGATTAGAATAAGCCTAGGGAGGACGAAAATGACCTAAATGTTCAACCAATGACACAAAATCACATATTGGATGCACAAGATTGGTTATAAACCCTAATTGGATTAGAATAAGCCTAGGGACGACGAAAATGACCTAAATGTTCAACCAATTACACAAAATCACATATTGGATGCACAAGATTTGTTAAAAACCGTAATTGGATTAGAATAAGCCTAGGGAGGACGAAAATGACCGAAATGTTCAACCAAGGACACAAAATGACACAAAATCACATATTGGATGCACAAGATTGGTTAAAAACCCTAATTGGATTAGAATAAGCCTAGGGAGGACGAAAATGACCTAAATGTTCAACCAATGACACAAAATGACACAAAATCACATATTGGATGCACAAGATTGGTTAAAAACCCTAATTGGATTAGAATTAGCCTATGGAGGACAAAAATGACCTAAATGTTCAACCAGTGACAGAAAATCACACAAAATCACATATTGGATGCACAAGATTGGTTAAACACGCTAATTGGATTAGAATAAGCCTAGGGAGGACGAAAATGACCTAAATGTTCAACCAATGACACAAAATGACACAAAATCACATATTGGATGCACAAGATTGGTTAAAAACCCTAATTGGATTAGAATAAGCCTAGGGACGACAAAAATGACCTAAATGTTCAACCAATGACACAAAATAACACAAAATCAGATATTGAATGCACATGATTGGTTAAAAACCGTAATTGCATTAGAATAAGCCTAGGGAGGACGAAAATGACCTAAATGTTCAACCAATGACACAAAATGACACAAAATCACATATTGGATGCACAAGATTGGTTAAAAACCCTAATTGGATTAGAATAAGCCTAGGGAGGACGAAAATGACCTAAATGTTCAACCAATGACACAAAATGACACAAAATCACATATTGGGTGCACAAATTTGGTTAAAAACCCTAATTGGATAAGAATAAGCCTAGGGAGGACGAAAATGACCTAAATGTTCAACCAATGACAAAAAATGACACAAAATCACATATTGGATGCACAAGATTGGTTAAAAACCCTAATTAGATTAGAATAAGCGTAGGGATGACGAAAATGACCTAAATGTTCAACCAATGACTCAAAATGACACAAAATCACATATTGGATGCACAAGATTGGTTAAAAACCCTAATTGGATTAGAATAAGCCTAGGGAGGAAGAAAATGACCTAAATGTTCAACCAATGACACAAAATGACACAAAATCACATATTGGGAGCACAAGATTGGTTAAAAACCCTAATTGGATTAAAATAACCCTAGGGAGGACGAAAATGACCTAAATGTTCAACCAATGACACAAAATGACACAAAGTCACATATTGGACGCACAAGATTGGTTAAAAACCCTAATTAGATTAGAATAAGCCTAGGGATGACGAAAATGACCTAAATGTTCAACCAATGACTCAAAATGACAGAAAATCACATATTGGATGCACAAGATTGGTTAAAAACCCTAATTGGATTAGAATAAGCCTAGGGAGGACGAAAATGACCTAAATGTTAAACCAATGACACAAAATCACATATTGGATGCACAAGATTGGTTAAAAACCCTAATTGGATGAGAATAAGCCTAGGGAGGACGAAAATGACCTAAATGTTCAACCAATGACACAAAATGACAAAAAATCACATATTGGATGCACAAGATTGGTTAAAAACCCTAATTGGATTAGAATAAGCCTAGGGAGGACGAAAATGACCTAAATGTTCAACCAATGACACAAAAGGACACAAAATCACATATTGGATGCACAAGATTAATTAAAAACCCTAATTGGATTAGAATAAGCCTAGGGAGGACGAAAATGACCTAAATGTTCAACCAATGACACAAAATGACACAAAATCACATATTGGATGCACAAGATTGGTTAAAAACCCTAATTGGATTATAATAGGCCTAGGGAGGACGAAAATGACCTAAATGTTCAACCAATGACACAAAATCACATATTGGATGCACAAGATTGGTTAAAAATCGTAATTGGATTAGAATAAGCCTAGGGAGGACGAAAATGACCTAAATGTTCAACCAATGACACAAAATGACACAAAATCACATATTGGATGCACAAGATTGGTTAAAAACCCTAATTGGATTAGAATAAGCCTAGGGAGGACGAAAATGACCTAAATGTTCAACCAATGACACAAAATCACATATTGGATGCACAAGATTGGTTAAAAACCCTAATTGGATTAGAATAAGCCTAGGGAGGACGAAAATGACCTAAATGTTGAACCATTGACACAAAATGACACAAAATTACATATTGAATGCACAAGATTGGTTAAAAACCCTAATTGGATTAGAATAAGCCTAGGGAGGACGAAAATTACCTAAATGTTCAACCAATGACACAAAATCACATGTTGGATGCACAAGATTGGTTAAAAACCCTAATTGGATTAGAATAAGCCTAGGGAGGACGAAAATGACCTAAATGTTCACCAATGACACCAAATGACACAAAATCACATATTGGATGCACAAGATTGGTTAAAAACCCTAATTGGATTAGAATAAGCCTAGGGAGGACGAAAATGATCTAAATGTTCAACCAATGACACAAAATCACATATTGGATGCACAAGATTGGTTAAAAACCCTAATTGGATTAGAATAAGCCTAGGGAGGTTGAAAATGACCTAAATGTTCAACCAATGACACAAAATCATATATTGGATGCACAAGATTGGTTTGAAAACCCAAATTGGATTAGAATAAGCCTAGGGAGGACGAAAATGACCTAAATGTTCAACCAATGACACAAAATGACACAAAATCACATATTGGATGCACAAGATTGGTTAAAAACCCTAATTGGATTAGAATAAGCCTAGGGAGGACGAAAATGACCTAAATGTTCAACCGATGACACAAAATGACACAAAATCACATATTGGATGCACAAGAATGGTTAAAAACCCTAATTGGATTAGAATAAGCCTAGGGAGGACGAAAATGACCTAAATGTTCAACCAATGACACAAAATCACATATTGGATGCACAAGATTGGTTAAAAACCCTAATTGGATTAGAATAAGCCTAGGGAGGACGAAAATGACCTAAATGTTCAACCAATGACACAAAATCACATATTGGATGCACAAGATTGGTTAAAAACCCTAATTGGATTAGAATAAGCCTAGGGAGGATGAAAATGACCTAAATGTTCAACGAATGACACAAAATCACATATTGGATGCACAAGATTGGTTAGAAACCCTAATTGGATTAGAATAAGCCTAGGGAGGACGAAAATGACCTAAATGTTCAACCAATGACACATAATCTCATATTGGATGCACAAGATTGGTTAAAAACCCTAATTGGATTAGAATAAGCCTAGGGAGGACGAAAATGACCTAAATGTTCAACCAATGACACAAAATGACACAAAATCACATATTGGATGCACAAGATTGGTTAAAAACCCTAATTGGATTAGAATAAGCCTAGGGAGGACGAAAATAACCTAAATGTCCAACCAATGACACAAAATCACATATTGGATGCACAAGATTGGTTAAAAACCCTAATTGGATTAGAATAAGCCTAGGGAGGACGAAAATGACCTAAATGTTCAACCAATGACACAAAATCACATATTGGATGCACAAGATTGGTTAAAAACCCTAATTGGATTAGAATAAGCCTAGGGAGGACGAAAATGACCTAAATGTTCAACCAATGACACAAAATGACACAAAATCACATATTGGATGCTCAATATTGGTTAAAAACCCTAATTGGATTAGAATAAGCCTAGGGAGGACGAAAATGACCTAAATGTTCAACCAATGACACAAAATCACATATTGGATGCACAAGATTGGTTAAAAACCCTAATTGGATTAGAATAAGCCTAGGGAGGACGAAAATGACCTAAATGTTCAACCAATGACACAAAATGACTCAAAATCACATATTGGATGCACAAGATTGGTTAAAAACCCTAATTGGATTAGAATAAGCCTAGGGAGGACGAAAATGACCTAAATGTTCAACCAATGACACAAAATCACATATTGGATGCACAAGATTGGCTAAAAACCCTAATTGGATTATAATAAGCCTAGGGACGACTAAAATGACCTAAATGTTCAACCAATGACACAAAATCACATATTGGATGCACAAGATTGGTTAAAAACCCTAATTGGATTAGAATAAGCCTAGGGAGGACGAAAATGACCTAAATGTTCAACCAATGACACAAAATGACACAAAATCACATATTGGATGCACAAGATTGGTTAAAAACCCTAATTGGATTAGAATAAACTTAGGGAGGACGAAAATGACCTAAATGTTCAACTAATGACACAAAATGAAATATTGGATGCACAAGATTGGTTAAAAACACTAATTGGATTAGAATAACCCTAGGGAGGACGAAAATGACCTAAATGTTCAACCAATGACACAAAATCACATATTGGATGCACAAGATTGGTTATAAACCCTAATTGGATTAGAATAAGCCTAGGGACGACGAAAATGACCTAAATGTTCAACCAATTACACAAAATCACATATTGGATGCACAAGATTTGTTAAAAACCGTAATTGGATTAGAATAAGCCTAGGGAGGACGAAAATGACCGAAATGTTCAACCAAGGACACAAAATGACACAAAATCACATATTGGATGCACAAGATTGGTTAAAAACCCTAATTGGATTAGAATAAGCCTAGGGAGGACGAAAATGACCTAAATGTTCAACCAATGACACAAAATGACACAAAATCACATATTGGATGCACAAGATTGGTTAAAAACCCTAATTGGATTAGAATTAGCCTATGGAGGACAAAAATGACCTAAATGTTCAACCAGTGACAGAAAATCACACAAAATCACATATTGGATGCACAAGATTGGTTAAACACGCTAATTGGATTAGAATAAGCCTAGGGAGGACGAAAATGACCTAAATGTTCAACCAATGACACAAAATGACACAAAATCACATATTGGATGCACAAGATTGGTTAAAAACCCTAATTGGATTAGAATAAGCCTAGGGACGACAAAAATGACCTAAATGTTCAACCAATGACACAAAATAACACAAAATCAGATATTGAATGCACATGATTGGTTAAAAACCGTAATTGCATTAGAATAAGCCTAGGGAGGACGAAAATGACCTAAATGTTCAACCAATGACACAAAATGACACAAAATCACATATTGGATGCACAAGATTGGTTAAAAACCCTAATTGGATTAGAATAAGCCTAGGGAGGACGAAAATGACCTAAATGTTCAACCAATGACACAAAATGACACAAAATCACATATTGGGTGCACAAATTTGGTTAAAAACCCTAATTGGATAAGAATAAGCCTAGGGAGGACGAAAATGACCTAAATGTTCAACCAATGACAAAAAATGACACAAAATCACATATTGGATGCACAAGATTGGTTAAAAACCCTAATTAGATTAGAATAAGCGTAGGGATGACGAAAATGACCTAAATGTTCAACCAATGACTCAAAATGACACAAAATCACATATTGGATGCACAAGATTGGTTAAAAACCCTAATTGGATTAGAATAAGCCTAGGGAGGAAGAAAATGACCTAAATGTTCAACCAATGACACAAAATGACACAAAATCACATATTGGGAGCACAAGATTGGTTAAAAACCCTAATTGGATTAGAATAAGCCTAGGGCGGTCGAAAATGACCTAAATGTTCAACCAATGACACAAAATGACACAAAATCACATATTGGATGCACAAGATTGGTTAAAAACCCTAATTGGATTAGAATAAGCCTAGGGAGGACGAAAATGACCTAAATGTTCAACCAATGACACAAAATCACATATTGGATGCACAAGATTGGTTAAAAACCCGAATTAGATTAGAATAAGCCTAGGGAGGACGAAAATGACCTAAATGTTCAACCAATGATACAAAATGACACAAAATCACATATTGGATGCACAAATTTGGTTAAAAACCCTAATTGGATAAGAATAAGCCTAGGGAGGACGAAAATGACCTAAATGTTTAACCAATGACACAAAATCACATATTGGATGCACAAGATTGGTTAAAAACCCTAATTAGATTAGAATAAGCCTAGGGAGGACGAAAATGACCTAAATGTTCAACCAATGACACAAAATCACATATTGGATGCACAAGATTGGTTAAAAACCCGAATTAGATTAGAATAAGCCTAGGGAGGACGAAAATGACCTAAATGTTCAACCAATGATACAAAATGACACAAAATCACATATTGGATGCACAAGATTGGTTAAAAACCCTAATTGGATTAGAATAAGCCTAGGGAGGACGAAAATGACCTAAATGTTCAACCAATGACAAAAAATGACACAAAATCACATATTGGATGCACAAGATTGGTTAAAAACCCTAATTGGATGAGAATAAGCCTAGGGAGGACGAAAATGACCTAAATGTTCAACCTATGACACAAAATCACATATTGGATGCACAAGATTGGTTAAAAACCCGAGTTAGATTAGAATAAGCCTAGGGAGGACGAAAATGACCTAAATGTTAAACCAATGACACAAATCACATATTGGATGCACAAGCTTGGTTAAAAACCCTAATTGGATGAGAATAAGCCTAGGGAGGACGAAAAAGACCTAAATGTTCAACCTATGACACAAAATCACATATTGGATGCATAAGATTGGTTAAAAACCCTAATTAGATTAGAATAAGCCTAGGGAGGACGAAAATGACCTAAATGTTCAACCAATGACACAAAATCACATATTGGATGCACAAGATTGGTTAAAAACCCTAATTGGATTAGAATAACCCTAGGGAGGACGAAAATGACCTAAATGTTCAACCAATGACACAAAATGACACAAAACCACATATTGGGTGCACAAGATTGGTTAAAAACCCTAATTGGATTAGAATAAGCCTAGGAAGGACGAAAAAGACCTAAATGTTCAACCAATGACACCAAATGACACAAAATCATATATTGGATGCACAAGATTGGTTAAAAACCCTAATTAGATTAGAATAAGCCTAAGGAGGATGAAAATGACCTAAATGTTCAACCAATGACACAAAATCACATATTGGATGCACAAGATTGGTTAAAAACCCTAATTAGATTAGAATAAGCCAAGGGAGGACGAAAATGACCTAAATGTTCAACCAATGACACAAAATCACATATTGGATGCACAAGATTGGTTAAAAACCCTAATTGGATTAGAATAAGCCTAGGGAGGACGAAAATGACCTAAATCTTCAACCAATAACACAAAATGACATAAAATTACATATTGGATGCACAAGATTGGTTAAAAGCCTAATTGGATTAGAATAAGTCTAGGGAGGACGAAAATGACCTAAATGTTCAACCAATGACACAAAATCACATATTGGATGCACAAGATTGGTTAAAAACCCTAATTGGATTAGAATAAGCCTAGGGAGGACGAAAATGACCTAAATGTTCAACCAATGACACAAAATCACATATTGGATGCACAAGATTGGTTAAAAACCCTAATTGGATTAGAATAAGCCTAGGGAGGACGAAAATGACCTAAATGTTCAACCAATGACACAAAATCACATATTGGATGCACAAGATTGGTGAAAAACCCTAATTGGATTAGAATAAGCCTAGGGAGGATGATAATGACCTAAATGTTCATCGAATGACACAAAATGACACAAAATCACATATTGGATGCACAAGATTGGTTAAAAACCCTAATTGGATTAAAATAATCCTAGGGAGGACGAAAATGACCTAAATGTTCAACCAATGACACAAAATCACATATTGGATGCACAAGATTGGTTAAAAACCCTAATTGGATTAGAATAAGCCTAGGGAGGACGAAAATGACCTAAATGTTCAACCAATGACACAAAATGACAGAAAATCACATATTGGATGCACAAGATTGGTTAAAAACCCTAATTGGATTAGAATAAGCCTATGGAGGACGAAAATGATCTATATGTTCAACCAACGACACAAAATGAAACAAAATCACATATTGGATGCACAAGATTGGTTTAAAACCCTAATTGGATTAGAATAAGCCTAGGGAGGACGAAAATGACCTAAGTGTTCAACCAATGACACAAAATCACATATTGGATGCACAAGATTGGTTAAAAACCCTAATTGGATTAGAATAAGCCTAGGGAGGACGAAAATGACCTAAATGTTCAACCAATGACACAAAATCACATATTGGATGCACAAGATTGGTTAAAAACCCTAATTGGATTAGAATAAGCCTAGGGAGGACGAAAATGACCTAAATGTTCAACCAATGACACAAAATCACATATTGGATGCACAAGATTGGTTAAAAACCCTAATTGGATTAGAATAAGCCTAGGGGGGACGAAAATGACCTAAATGTTCAACCAATGACACAAAATCACATATTGGATGCACAAGATTGGTTAAAAACCCTAATTGGATTAGAATAAGCCTAGGGAGGACGAAAATGACCTAAATGTTCAACCAATGACCCTAAATGACACAAAATGACATATTGGATTCACAAGATTGGTTAAAAACCCTAATTGGATTAGAATAAGCCTAGGGAGGACGACAATGACCTAAATGTTCAACCAATGACACAAAATGACACAAAGTCACATATTGGATGCAGAAGATTGGTTAAAAACCCTAATTGGATTAGAATAAGCCTAGGGAGGACGAAAATGGTTTAAATGTTCAACCAAAGACACAAAATGACACAAAAAGACACAAAATCACATATTGGATGCACAAGATTGGTTAAAAAGCCTAATTGGATTAGAATAAGCCTAGGGAGGACGAAAATGACCTAAATGTTCAACCAATGACACAAAATCACATATTGGATGCACAAGATTGGTTAAAAACCCTAATTGGATTAGAATAAGCCTAGGGAGGACGAAAATGACCTAAATGTTCAACCAATGACACAAAATCACATATTGGATGCACAAGATTGGTTAAAAACCCTAATTGGATTAGAATAAGCCTAGGTAAGACGAAAATGACCTAAATGTTCAACCAATGACACAAAATCACATATTGGATGCACAAGATTGGTTAAAAACCCAAATTGGATTAGAATAAGCCGTGGGAGGAAGAAAATGACCTAAATGTTCAACCAATGACACAAAATGACACAAAATCACATATTGGTTGCACAAGATTGGTTAAAAACCCTAATTGGACTAGAATAAGCCTAGGGAGGACGAAAATGACCTAAATGTTCAACCAATGACACAAAATGACACAAAATCACATATTGGTTGCACAAGATTGGTTAAAAACCCTAATTGGATTAGAATAAGCCTAGGGAGGACGAAAATGACCTAAATGTTCAACCAATGACACAAAATCACATATTGGATGCACAAGATTGGTTAAAAACCCTAATTGGATTAGAATAAGCCTAAGGAGGACGAAAAATGACCTAAATGTTCAACCAATGACACAAAATCACATATTGGATGCACAAGATTGGTTAAAAACTCTAGTTGGATTAGAATAAGCATAGGGAGGACGAAAATGACCTAAATGTTCAACCAATGACACAAAATCACATATTGGATGCACAAGATTGGTTAGATACCCTAATTGGATTAGAATAAGCCTAGGGAGGACGAAAATAACCTAAATGTTCAACCAATGACACAAAATGACACAAAATCACATTTGGTTGCACAAGAATGGTTAAAAACCCTAATTGGATTAGAATAAGCCTAGGGAGGACGAAAATGACCTAAATGTTCAACCAATGACACAAAATCACATATTGGATGCACAAGATTGGTTAAAAACCCTAATTGGATTAGAATAAGCCTAGGGAGGACGAAAATGACCTAAATGTTCAACCAATGACACAAAATGACACAAAATCACATATTGGGTGCACAAATTTGGTTAAAAACCCTAATTGGATAAGAATAAGCCTAGGGAGGACGAAAATGACCTAAATGTTCAACCAATGACAAAAAATGACACAAAATCACATATTAGATGCACAAGATTGGTTAAAAACCCTAATTAGATTAGAATAAGCGTAGGGATGACGAAAATGACCTAAATGTTCAACCAATGACTCAAAATGACACAAAATCACATATTGGATGCACAAGATTGGTTAAAAACCCTAATTGGATTAGAATAAGCCTAGGGAGGAAGAAAATGACCTAAATGTTCAACCAATGACACAAAATGACACAAAATCACATATTGGGAGCACAAGATTGGTTAAAAACCCTAATTGGATTAGAATAAGCCTAGGGCGGTCGAAAATGACCTAAATGTTCAACCAATGACACAAAATGACACAAAATCACATATTGGATGCACAAGATTGGTTAAAAACCCTAATTGGATTAGAATAAGCCTAGGGAGGACGAAAATGACCTAAATGTTCAACCAATGACACAAAATCACATATTGGATGCACAAGATTGGTTAAAAACCCTAATTGGATTAGAATAAGCCTAGGGAGGACGAAAATGACCTAAATGTTGAACCATTGACACAAAATGACACAAAATTACATATTGAATGCACAAGATTGGTTAAAAACCCTAATTGGATTAGAATAAGCCTAGGGAGGACGAAAATTACCTAAATGTTCAACCAATGACACAAAATCACATGTTGGATGCACAAGATTGGTTAAAAACCCTAATTGGATTAGAATAAGCCTAGGGAGGACGAAAATGACCTAAATGTTCAACCAATGACACAAAATGACACAAAATCACATATTGGATGCACAAGATTGGTTAAAAACCCTAATTGGATTAGAATAAGCCTAGGGAGGACGAAAATGACCTAAATGTTCAACCAATGACACAAAATCACATATTGGATGCCAAAGATTGGTTTAAAACCATAATTGGATTAGAATAAGCCTAGGGAGGACGAAAATGACCTAAATGTTCAACCAATGACACAAAAGGACACAAAATCACATTGGATGCACAAGATTGGTTAAAAACCCTAATTGGATTAGAATAAGCCTGGGGAGGACGAAAATGACCTAAATGTTCAACCAATGACACAAAAGGACACAAAATCACATATTGGATGCACAAGATTGGTTAAAAACCCTAATTGGATTAGAATAAGCCTAGGGAGGACGAAAATGACCTAAATGTTCAACCAATGACAAAAAATCACATATTGGATGCACAAGATTGGTTAAAAACCCTAATTGCTTAGGATAAGCCTAGGGAGGACGAAAATGACTTAAATGTTCAACCAATGACACAATGACACAAAATCACATATTGGATGCACAAGATTGGTTAAAAACCCTAATTGGATTAGAATAAGCCTAGGGAGGACGAAAATGACCTAAATGTTCAACCAATGACACAAAATCACATATTGGATGCACAAGATTGGTTAAAAACCGTAATTGTATTAGAATATGCCTAGGGAGGACGAAAATGACCTAAATGTTCAACCAATGACACAAAATGACACAAAATCACATATTGGATGCACAAGATTGGTTAAAAACCCTAATTGGATTAGAATAAGCCTAGGGAGGACGAAAATGACCTAAATGTTCAACCAATGACACAAAATCACATATTGGATGCATAAGATTGGTTAAAAACCCTAATTGGATTAGAATAAGCCTAGGGACGACAAAAATGACCTAAATGTTCAACCAATGACACAAAATGACACAAAATCACATATTGGATGCACAAGATTGGTTAAAAACCCTAATTGGATTAGAATAAGCCTAGGGACGACGAAAATGACCTAAATGTTCAACCAATGACACAAAATTACACAAAATCACATATTGGATGCACAAGATTTGTTAAACCCCTAATTGGATTAGAATAAGCCTAGGGAGGACGAAAATGACCTAAATGTTCAACCAATGACACAAAATGACACAAAATCACATATTGGATGCACAAGATTGGTTAAAAACCCTAATTGGATTAGAATAAGCCTAGGGAGGACGAAAATGACCTAAATGTTCAACCAATGACACAAAATCACATATTGGATGCACAAGATTGTTTAAGAACCCAAATTGGATTAGAATAAGCCTAGGGAGGACAAAAATGACCTAAATGTTCAACCAATGACACAAAATGACACGAAATCACATATTGGATGCACAAGATTGGTTAAAAGTCCTAATTGGATTAGAATAAGCCTAGGGAGGACGAAAATGACCTAAATGTTCAACCAATGACACAAAATCACATATTGGACGCACTAGATTGGTTAAAAACCCTAATTGGATTAGAATAAGCCTAGGGAGGACGAAAATGACCTAAATGTTCAACCAATGACACAAAATGACACAAAATCACATATTGGATGCACAAGATTGGTTAAAAACCCTAATTGGATTAGAATAAGCCTAGGGAGGACGAAAATGACCTAAATGTTCAACCAATGACACAAAATGACAAAAAATCACATATTGGATGCACAAGATTTGTTAAAAACCCTAATTGGATTAGAATAAGCCTAGGGAGGACGAAAATGACCTAAATGTTCAACCAATGACACAAAATCACATATTGAATGCACAAGATTGGTTTAAAACCCTAATTGGATTAGAATAAGCCTAGGGACGACGAAAATGACCTAAATTTTCAACCAATTACACAAAATAACACAAAGTCACATATTGGATGCACAAGATTGGTTAAAAATCCTAATTGGATTAGAATAAGCCTAGGGAGGACGAAAATGACCTAAATGTTCAACCAATGACACAAAATGACACAAAATCACATATTGGATGCACAAGATTGGTTAAAAACCCTAATTGGATTAGAATAAGCCTAGGGAGGACGAAAACGACCTAAATGTTCAACTAATGACACAAAATCACATATTGGATGCACAAGATTAATTAAAAACATTAATTGTATTAGAATAAGCCTAGGGAGGACGAAAGAGAGCTAAATGTTCAACCAATGACACAAAATCACATATTGGATACACAAGATTTGTTTAAAATCCTAATTGGATTAGAATAAGCCTAGGGAGGACGAAAATGACCTAAATGCTCAACCAATGACACAAAATCACATATTGGATGCACAAGATTGGTTAAAAACCCTAATTGGATTAGAATAAGCCTAGGGAGGACGAAAATGACCTAAATGTTCAACCAATGACACAAAATCACATATTGGATGCACAAGATTGGTTAAAAACCCTAATTGGTTTGGAATAAGCCTAGGGAGGACGAAAATGACCTAAATGTTCAACCAATGACACAAAATGACACAAAACCACATATTGGATGCACTATATTGGTTAAAAACCCTAATTGTATTAGAATAAGCCTAGGGAGGACGAAAATGACCTAAATGTTCAACCAATGACACAAAATGACACAAAATCACATATTGGATGCACAAGATTGGTTAAACACCCTAATTGCATTAGAATAAGCCTAGGGAGGACGAAAATGACCTAAATGTTCAACCAATGACACAAAATGACACAAAATCACATATTGGATGCACTAGATTGGTTAAAAACCCTAATTGGATCAGAATAAGCCTAGGGAGGACGAAAACGACCTAAGTGTTCAACTAATGATACAAAATCACATATTGGATGCACAAGATTAATTAAAAACATTAATTGCATTAGAATAAGCCTAGGGAGGACGAAAGAGACCTAAATGTTCAACCAATGACACAAAATCACATATTGGATACACAAGATTGGTTTAAAACCCTAATTGGATTAGAATAAGCCTAGGGAGGACGAAAATGACCTAAATGTTCAACCAATGACACAAAATCACATATTGGATGCACAAGATTGGTTAAAAACCCTAATTGGATTAGAATAAGCCTAGGGAGGACGAAAATGACCTAAATGTTCTACCAATGACACAAAATGACACAAAATCACATATTGGATGCACAAGATTGGTTAAAAACCCTAATTGGTTTAGAATAAGTCTAGGGAGGACGAAAATGACCTAAATGTTCAACCAATGACACAAAATGACACAAAATCACATATTGGATGCATAAGATTGGTTAAAAACCCTAATTGGTTTAGAATAAGCCTAGGGAGGACGAAAATGACCTAAATGTTCAACCAATGACACAAAATGACACAAAATCACATATTGGATGCACAAGATTGGTTAAAAAACCCTAATTCGATTAGAATAAGCCTAGGGAGGACGAAAATGACCTAAATGTTCAACCAATGACACAAAATGACACAAAATCACATATTGGATGCACAAGATTGGTTAAAAACCCTAATTGGATTAGAATAAGCCTAGGGAGGACGAAAAAGACCTAAATGTTCAACCAATGACACAAAATGACACCAAATCACATATTGGATGCACAAGATTGGTTAAAAACCCTAATTGGATCAGAATAAGCCTAGGAGGACGAAAACGACCTAAATGTTCAACTAATGACACAAAATCACATATTGGATGCACAAGATTAATTAAAAACATTAGTTGTATTAGAATAAGCCTAGGGAGGACGAAAGAGACCTAAATGTTCAACCAATGACACAAAATCACATATTGGATGCACAAGATTGGTTAAAAACCCTAATTGGATTAGAATAAGCCTAGGGAGGACGAAAATGACCTAAATGTTCAACCAATGACACAAAATCACATATTGGATGCACAAGATTAATTAAAAACATTAGTTGTATTAGAATAAGCCTAGGGAGGACGAAAGAGATCTAAATGTTCAACCAATGACACAAAATCACATATTGGATGCACAAGATTGGTTTAAAACCCTAATTGGATTAGAATAAGCCTAGGGAGGACGAAAATGACCTAAATGTTCAACCAATGACACAAAATGACACAAAATCACATATTGGATGCACAAGATTGGTTAAAAACCCTAATTGGATTAGAATAAGCCTAGGGAGGACGAAAATGACCTAAATGTTCAACCAATGACACAAAACAACACATAATCACATATTGGATGCACAAGATTGGTTAAAAACCCTAATTGGATTAGAATAAGCCTGTGGAGGACGAAAATGACCTAAATGTTCAACCAATGACACAAAATCACATATTGGACGCACAAGATTGGTTAAAAACGCTAATTGGATTAGAATAAGCCTAGGGAGGACGAAAATGACCTAAATTTTCAACCAATGACACCAAATCACATATTGGATGCACAAGATTGGTTAAAAACCCTAATTGGATTAGAATAAGCCTAGGGAGGACGAAAATGACCTAAATGTTCAACCAATGACACAAAATGACACAAAATCACATATTGGATGCACAAGATTGGTTAAAAACCCTAATTGGATTAGAATAAGCCTAGGGAGGACGAAAATGACCTAAATGCTCAACCAATGACACAAAATCACATATTGGATGCACAAGATTGGTTAAAAACCGTAATTGGATTAGAATAAACCTAGGCAGGACGAAAATGACCTAAATGTTCAACCAATGACACAAAATGACAAAAAATCACACACTGGATGCACAAGATTGGTTAAAAACCCTAATTGGATTAGAATAAGCCTAGGGAGGACGAAAATGACCTAAATGTTCAACCAATGACACAAAATCACATATTGGATGCACAAGATTGGTTAAAAACCCTAATTGGATTAGAATAAGCCTAGGGAGGACGAAAATGACCTAAATGTTCAACCAATGACACAAAATGACACAAAATCACATATTGGATGCACAAGATTGGTTAAAAACCCTAATTGGATTAGAATAAGCCCAGGGAGGACGAAAACGACCTAAATGTTCAACCAATGACACAAAATGACACAAAATCACATATTGGATGCACAAGATTGGTTAAAAACCCTAATTGGATTAGAATAAGCCTAGGGAGGACGAAAATGACCTAAATGTTCAACCAATGACACAAAATCACATATTGGATGCACAAGATTGGTTAAAAACCCTAATTGGATTAGAATAAGTCTAGGGAGGACGAAAATGACCTAAATGTTCAACCAATGACACAAATGACACAAAATCACATATTGGATGCACAAGATTGGTTAAAAACCCTAATTGGATGAGAATAAGCATAGGGAGGACGAAAATGACCTAAATGTTCAACCTATGACACAAAATCACATATTGGATGCACAAGATTGGTTAAAAACCCGAATTAGATTAGAATAAGCCTAGGGAGGACGAAAATGACCTAAATGTTCAACCAATAACACAAAATGACACAAAATCACATATTGGATGCACAAGATTGCTTAAAAACCCTAAATGGATTAGAATAACCCTAGGGAGGACGAAAATGACCTAAATGTTCAACCAATGAGACAAAATGACACAAAACCACATATTGGATGCACAAGATTGGTTAAAAACCCTAATTGGATTAGAATAAGCCTAGGAAGGACGAAAAAGACCTAAATGTTCAACCAATGACACCAAATGACACAAAATTACATATTGGATGCACAAGATTGGTTAAAAACCCTAATTGGATTAGAATAAGCCTAAGGAGGATGAAAATGACCTCAATGTTCAACCAATGACACAAAATCACATATTGGATGCACAAGATTGGTTAAAAACACTAATTGGATTAGAATAAGCCTAGGGAGGACGAAAATGACCTAAATGTTCAACCAATGACACCAAATGGCACAAAATCACATATTGGATGCACAAGATTGGTTAAAAACCCTAATTAGATTAGAATAATCCTAAGGAGGATGAAAATGACCTAAATGTTGAACCAATGACACAAAATCACATATTGGATGCACAAGATTGGTTAAAAACCCTAATTGGATTAGAATAAGCCTAGGTAGGACGAAAATGACCTAAATGTTCAACCAATGACACAAAATCACATATTGGATGCACAAGATTGGTTAAAAACCCTAATTGGATGAGAATAAGCCTAAGGAGGACGAAAATGACCTAAATGTTCAACCAATGACACAAAATGACACAAAATCACATATTGGATGCACAAGATTGGTTAAAAACCCTAATTGGATTAGAATAAGCTTAGGAACGACGAAAAAGACCTAAATGTTCAACCAATGACACCAAATGACACAAAATCACATATTGGATGCACAAGATTGGTTAAAAACCCTAATTGGATTAGAATAAGCCTAGGGAGGACGAAAATGACCTAAATGTTCAACCAATGACACAAAATGACACAAAATCACATATTGGATGCACAAGATTGGTTAAAAACCCTAATTAGATTAGAATAAGCCTAGGGAGGACGAAAATGACCTAAATGTTCAACCTATGACACAAAATCACATATTGGATGCACAAGATTGGTTAAAAACCCTAATTGGATTAGAATAAGCCTAGGGAGGACGAAAATGACCTAAATGTTCAACCAATGACACAAAATGACACAAAATCACATATTGGATGCACAAGATTGGTTAAAAACCCTAATTGGATTAGAATAAGCCTAGGGAGAACGAAAATGAACTAAATGTTCAAGCAATGACACAAAATCACATATTGGATGCACAAGATTGGTTAAAAACCCTAATTGGATTAGAATAAGCCTAGGGAGGACGAAAATGACCTAAATGTTCAACCAATGACACAAAATCACATATTGGATGCACAAGATTGGTTAAAAACCCTAATTGGATTAGAATAAGCCTAGGGAGGACGAAAATGACCTAAATGTTCAACCAATGACACAAAATCACATATTGGATGCACAAGATTGGTTAAAAACCCTAATTGGATTAGAATAAGCCTAGGGAGGACAAAAATGACCTAAATATTCAACCAATGACAAAAAATCACATATTGGATGCACAAGATTGGTTAAAAACCCTAATTGGATTAGAATAAGCCTAGGGAGGACGAAAATGACCTAAATGTTCAACCAATGACACAAAATCACATATTGGATGCACAAGATTGGTTAAAAACCCTAATTGGATTAGAATAAGCCTATGCAGGACGAAAATGATCTATATGTTCAACCAACGACACAAAATGACACAAAATCACATACTGGATGCACAAGATTGGTTAAAAACCCTAATTGGATTAGAATAAGCCTAGGGAGGACGAAAATGACCTAAATGTTCAACCAATGACACAAAATCACATATTGGATGCACAAGATTGGTTAAAAACCCTAATTGGATTAGAATAAGCCTATTGAGGACGAAAATGACCTAAATGTTCAACAAATGACACAAAATGACACAAAATTACATATTGGATGCACAAGATTGATAAAAAAACCCTAATTGGATTAGAATAAGCCTAGGGAGAACGAAAATGACCTAAATGTTCAACCAATGAAACAAAATGATACAAAATCACATATTGGATGCACAAGATTGGTTAAAAACCCTAATTGGATTAGAATAAGCCTAGGGAGGACGAAAATGACCTAAATGTTCAACCAATGACACAAAATCACATATTGGATGCACAAGATTGGTTAAAAACCCTAATTGGATTAGAATAAGCCTAGGGAGGACGAAAATGACCTAAATGTTCAACCAATGACACAAAATCACATATTGGATGCACAAGATTGGTTAAAAACCCTAATTGGATTAGAATAAGCCTAGGGGGGACGAAAATGACCTAAATGTTCAACCAATGACACAAAATCACATATTGGATGCACAAGATTGGTTAAAAACCCTAATTGGATTAGAATAAGCCTAGGGAGGACGAAAATGACCTAAATGTTCAACCAATGACACAAAATCACATATTGGATGCACAAGATTGGTTAAAAACCCTAATTGGATTAGAATAAGCCTAGGAAGGACGAAAATGACCTAAATGTTCAACCAATGACACAAGATGACACAAAATCACATATTGGATGCACAAGATTGGTTAAAAACCCTAATTGGATTAGAATAAGCCTAGGGAGGACGAAAATGACCTAAATGTTCAACCAATGACACAAAATCACATATTGGATGCACAAGATTGGTAAAAAACCTTAATTGGATTAGAATAAGGCTAGGGATGACGAAAATGACCTAAATGTTCAACCAATGACACAAAATGACACAAAATCACATATTGGATGCACAAGATTGGTTAAAAACCCTAATTGGATTAGAATAAGCCTAGGGAGGACGAAAATGACCTAAATGTTCAACCAATGACACAAAATCACATATTGGATGCACAAGATTGGTAAAAAACCTAATTGGATTAGAATAAGCTTAGGGAGGACGTAAATGACCTAAATGTTCAACCAATGACACAAAAGTACACAAAATCACATATTGGATGCACAAGATTGGTTAAAAACCCTAATTGGATTAGAATAAGCCTAGGGAGGACGAAAATGACCTAAATGTTCAACCAATGACACAAAAGGACACAAAATCACATATTGGATGGACAAGATTGGTTAAAAACCCTAATTGGATTAGAATAAGCCTAGGGAGGACGAAAATGACCTAAATGTTCAACCAATGACACAAAATCACATATTGGATGCACAAGATTGGTTAAAAACCCTAATTGGATTAGAATAAGCCTACGGAGGACGAAAATGACCTAAATGTTCAACAAATGACACAAAATGACACAAAATCATATATTGGATGCACAAGATTGGTTAAAAACCCTAATTGGATTAGAATAAGCCTAAGGAGGACAAAAATGACCTAAATATTCAACCAATGACAAAAAATCACATATTGGATGCACAAGATTGGTTAAAAACCCTAATTGGATTAGAATAAGCCTAGGGAGGACGAAAATGACCTAAATGTTCAACCAATGACACAAAATGATACAAAATCACATATTGGATGCACAAGATTGGTTAAAAACCCTAATTGGATTAGAATAAGCCTAGGGAGGACGAAAATGACCTAAATGTTCAACCAATGACACAAAATGGCACAAAATAACATATTGGATGCACAAGATTGGTTAAAAACCCTAATTGGATTAGAATAAGCCTAGGGAGGACGAAAATGACCTAAATGTTCAACCAATGACACAAAATGACACAAAATCACATATTGGATGCACAAGATTGGTTAAAAACCCTAATTGGATTAGAATAAGCCTAGGGAGGACGAAAATGACCTAAATGTTCAACCAATGACACAAAATCACATATTGGATGCACAAGATTGGTTAAAATCCATAATTGCATTAGAATAAGCCTAGGGAGGACGAAAATGACCTAAATGTTCCACCAATGACACAAAATGACACAAAATCACATATCGGATGCACAAGATTGGTTAAAAACCCTAATTGAATTAGAATAAGCCTAGGGAGGCCGAAAATGACCTAAATGTTCAACCAATGACACAAAATGACACAAAATCACATATTGGATGCACAAGATTGGTTAAAAACCCTAATTGGATTAGAATAAGCCTAGGGAGGACGAAAATGACCTAAATGTTCAACCAATGCCACAAAATGACACAAAATCACATATTGGATGCACAAGATTGGTTAAAAACCCTAATTGGATTAGAATAAGCCTAGGGAGGACGAAAATGACCTAAATGTTCAACCAATGACACAAAATCACATATTGGATGCACAAGATTGGTTAAAAACCCTAATTGGATTAGAATAAGCCTAGGGAGGACGAAAATGACCTAAATGGACACAAAATGACACAAAATCACATATTGGATGCACAAGATTGGTTAAAAACCCTAATTGGATTAGAATAAGCCTAGGGAGGACGAAAATGACCTAAATGTTCAACCAATGACACAAAATCACATATTGGATGCACAAGATTGGTTAAAAACCCTAATTGGATTAGAATTAGCCTAGGGAGGACGAAAATGACCTAAATGTTCAACCAATGACACCAAATCACATATTGGATGCACAAGATTGGTTAAAAACCCTAATTGGATTAGAATAAGCCTAGGGAGGACGAAAATGACCTAAATGTTCAACCAATGACACAAAATCACATATTGGATGCACAAGATTGGTTAAAAACCCTAATTGGATTAGAATAAGCCTAGGGAGGACGAAAATGACCTAAATGTTCAACCAATGACACAAAATGACACAAAATCACATATTGGATGCACAAGATTGGTTAAAAACCCTAATTGGATTATAATAGGCCTAGGGAGGACGAATACGACCTAAATGTTCAACCAATGACACAAAATCACATATTGGATGCACAAGATTGGTTAAAACTCGTAATTGGATTAGAATAAGCCTAGGGAGGACGAAAATGACCTAAATGTTCAACCAATGACACAAAATGACACAAAATCACATATTGGATGCACAAGATTGGTTAAAAACCCTAATTGGATTAGAATAAGCCTAGGGAGGACAAAAATGACCTAAATGTTCAACCAATGACACAAAATCACATATTGGATGCACAAGATTGGTTAAAACTCGTAATTGGATTAGAATAAGCCTTGGGAGGACGAAAATGACCTAAATGTTCAACCAATGACACAAAATGACACAAAATCACATATTGGATGCACAAGATTGGTTAAAAACCCTAATTGGATTAGAATAAGCCTAGGGAGGACAAAAATGACCTAAATATTCAACCAATGACACAAAATCACATATTGGATGCACAAGATTGGTTAAAACTCGTAATTGGATTAGAATAAGCCTAGGGAGGACGAAAATGACCTAAATGTTCAACCAATGACACAAAATGACACAAAATCACATATTGGATGCACAAGATTGGTTAAAAACCCTAATTGGATTAGAATAAGCCTAGGGAGGACAAAAATGACCTAAATGTTCAACCAATGACACAAAATCACATATTGGTTGCACAAGATTGGTTAAAAACCCTAATTGGATTAGAATAAGCCTAGGGAGGACGAAAATGACCTAAATGTTCAACCAATGACACAAAAAAACATATTGGATGCACAAGATTGGTTAAAAACCCTAATTGGATTAGAATAAGCCTAGGGAGGACAAAAATGACCTAAATGTTGAACCAATGACACAAAATCACATATTGGTTGCACAAGATTGGTTAAAAACCCTAATTGGATTAGAATAAGCCTAGGGAGGACGAAAATGACCTAAATGTTCAACCAATGACACAAAATCACATATTGGATGCACAAGATTGGTTAAAAACCCTAATTGGATTAGAATAAGCCTAGGGAGGACAAAAATGACCTAAATGTTCAACCAATGACACAAAATCACATATTGGATGCACAAGATTGGTTAAAAACCCTAATTTGATTAGAATAAGCCTAGCGAGGACGAAAATGACCTAAATGTTCAACCAATGACACAAAATGACACAAAATCACATATTGAATGCACAAGATTGGTTAAAAACCCTAATTGGATTAGAATAAGCCTAGGGAGGACGAAAATGACCTAAATGTTCAACCAATGACACAGAATGACTCAAAATCACATATTGGATGAACAAGATTGGTTAAAAACCCTAATTGGATTAGAATAAGCCTAGCGAGGACGAAAATGACCTAATTGGATTACCAATGACACAAAATCACTTATTATATGCACAAGATTGGTTTAAAACCCTAATTGGATTAGAATAAGCCTAGGGAGGACGAAAATGACCTAAATGTTCAACCAATGACATAAAATGACACAAAATCACATATTGGATGCACAAGATTGGTTAAAAACCCTAAAACCCTAATTGGATTAGAATAAGCCTAGAGAGGACGAAAATGACCTAAATGTTCAACCAAAGACACAAAATCACATATTGGATGCACAAGATTGGTTAAAAACCCTAATTGGATTAGAATAAGCCTAGGGAGGACGAAAATGACCTAAATGTTCAACCAATGACACAAAATGACACAAAATCACATATTGGATGCACAAGATTGGTTAAAAACCCTAATTGGATTAGAATAAGCCTAGCGAGGATGAAAATGACCTAATTGGATTACCAATGACACAAAATCACTTATTATATGCACAAGATTGGTTAAAAACCCTAATTGGATTAGAATAAGCCTAGGGAGGACAAAAATGAACTAAATGTTCAACCAATGACACAAAATGACACAAAATCACATATTGGGTGCACAAGATTGGTTAAAAACCCTAATTGGATTAGAATAAGCCTAGGGAGGACGAAAATGACCTAAATATTCAACCAATGACACAAAATCACATATTGGATGCACAAGATTGGTTAAAAACCCTAATTGGATTAGAATAAGCCTAGGGAGGACGAAAATGACCTAAATGTTCAACCAATGACACAAAATCACATATTGGATGCACAAGATTGGTTAAAAACCCTAATTGGATTAGAATAAGCCTAGGGAGGACGAAAATGACCTAAATGTTCAACCAATGACACAAAATCACATATTGGATGCACAAGATTGGTTAGAAACCCTAATTGGATTAGAATAAGCCTAGGGAGGATGAAAATGACCTAAATGTTCAACCAATGACACAAAATGACACAAAATCACATATTGGATGCACAAGATTGGTTAAAAACCGTAATTGGATTAGAATAAGCCTAGGGAGGACGAAAATGACCTAAATGTTCAACCAATGACACAAAATCATTTATTAGATGCACAAGATTGGTTAAAAACCCTAATTGGATTAGAATAAGCCTAGGGAGGACGAAAATGACCTAAATGTTCAACCGATGACACAAAATCACATATAGGATGCACAAGATTGGTTAAAAACCCTAATTGGATTAGAATAAGCCTAGGGAGGACGAAAATGACCTAAATGTTCAACCAATGACACAAAATCACATATTGGATGCACAAGATTGGTTAAAAACCCTAATTGGATTAGAATAAGCCTAGCGAGGACGAAAATGACCTAATTGGATTACCAATGACACAAAATCACTTATTATATGCACAAGATTGGTTAAAAACCCTAATTGGATTAGAATAAGCCTAGGGAGGACGAAAATGACCTAAATGTTCAACCAATGACACAAAATCACATATTGGATGCACAAGATTGGTTAAAAACCTTAATTGGATTAGAATAAGCCTAGGGAGGACGAAAATGACCTAAATGTTCAACCAATGACACAAAATGACACAAAATCACATATTGGATGCACAAGATTGGTTAAAAACCCTAATTGGATGAGAATAAGCCTAGGGAGGACGAAAATGACCTAAATGTTCAACCTATGACACAAAATCACATATTGGATGCACAAGATTGGTTAAAAACCCGAATTAGATTAGAATAAGCCTAGGGAGGACGAAAATGACCTAAATGTTCAACCAATGACACAAAATCACATATTGGATGCACAAGATTGGTTAAGAACCCTAATTGGATTAGAATAACCCTAGGGAGGACGAAAATGACCTAAATGTTCAACCAATGAGACAAAATGACACAAAACCACATATTAGATGCACAAGATTGGTTAAAAACCCTAATTGGATTAGAATAAGCCTAGGAAGGACGAAAAAGACCTAAATGTTCAACCAATGACACCAAATGACACAAAATCACATATTGGATGCACAAGATTGGTTAAAAACCCTAATTGGATTAGAATAAGCCTAAGGAGGATGAAAATGACCTAAATGTTCAACCAATGACACAAAATCACATATTGGATGCACAAGATTGGTTAAAAACCC